>JBBYHK010263621.1:0-103102 GCA_038382065.1 Adansonia grandidieri | reverse complement strand
GATTATTATGATAATCCAAGTTTGTCTCGTTTCACGAATGAACTTTTAATTTTATGGAAAATATGGTTAGAAAAGCATTTCTTGCCAAACCAAAGCATCACTACCATGTAGCCCAATGAGGAGAACATGATTATGGTAACTAATAACAAAAAAAATGAAAATTATTGTGACAATCCAAGTTTCTCTTATTTGACGGATGAACTTGATTATAAGGAAAATGGTAGGGAGAAAAGCTTTTATTGCCAAACCAAAGCACCAATATCATGTACTGAAAGAGGAAAACATGTTTGTAATGCCCAATAAAAAAATGGAGATGGCTACGAGAATCCAAGTTTGTCTCATTTGATGGACGAGCTTTGATTCTAGCAAAAATGGTGGAGAGAAAAGCTTTTCTTGCCAAACTAAAACATTAATATCATGTATCTCAATAAAGAGAACATGATGTATTGCATAATCACGAAAAGAATGAAGATTATTATGAAAATCAAATTTTCTCTGATTTGATGATGAATTTTAAGTGTAAGGAAAATGGTAGAGAGAAAGCTTTTCTTGCCAAACCAAAGCACCAATGTCATGTATCCTATTGAGGAGAACATAATTGTAGTGCAGGTCACAAAAAAATGGGGATTATTATAAGAATCCAAGTTTGTCTCATTTGATAGAGGAACATTGATTATAAGGAAGATATGGAAAGAAAAGATTTTTTTTTCCAAACCAAAGCATCAGTATCATATATCCCGATGAGGAGAACATGATTATTCTGCCCAATCACAAAAAATTTAAGATTATTATGAGAATCCAAGTTTAAATTATTTATGGAAGAACTTTGATGATAAAGAAAATGGTAGAGAGAAAAGCTTTTACTGCCAAACCAAGGCACCAATATCATGTACCCAAAGAGGAAAATGTGATTATAGTGCCTAGTAAGAAAAAATAGAGATTATTATGAGAATCCAAGTTTATATCATTTGAGGGGCGAACTTTGATTCTAGGAAAAATGGTGGAAAGAAAAGCTTTCCTTGCCAAACCAAAGCATCAATATCATGTATCTCAATAAGGAGAACATGATGTAGAGCCTAATCAGAAAAGGAATGAAGATTATTGTAAGAAGCCAAGTTTGTCTCACTCAACGGACAAACTTTGATTCTACAAAAAATGATGGAAATGAAAGCTTTTCTTGCCAAACGAAAGCCTTAATATTGTGTATCCCAATAAGGATAACATTATTTGTAGTGCCCAACCACAAAAAAGAATGAAGACTACTATGACAATCCAAGTTTGACTTATTTGATAGATGAATTTTGATTGTAAGGAAAATGGTGGAGAGAAAGCTTTTTTGGCCAAACCAAAGTACCAATATCATGTATCCCAATGAGGAGAACATGATTGTAGTGCCAAATTGCAAAAAAATGGAGGCTATTATGAGAATTAAAGTTTGTCTTATTTGACAAACGAACTTCGATTTTATGGAAAATGTGGAGAGAAAGCTTTTCTTGCGAAAACAAAGCATCAGTATCATGTATGCCAACAAAGAGAACATGATTGCTGTTTCCAATCACAAGAAAATGGAGATTATTATGAGAATCCAAGTTTGTCCCATTTGACAGATGAACATTGATTATAAGGAAAATGGTAGAGAGAAAAGCTTTTTTGCCAAACCAAAGCACTAATATCTTATACCCAAAGAGTAAAACTTGATTGTAGTGATCAATAACAAAAAAATGGAGATTATTATGGGAATACAAGTTTGTCACATTTGATAGACGAACTTTGATTCTAAGGAAAATGGTGAAAAGGAAAACTTTAATTGCTAAACCAAAGCACCAATATCGTGCACCCAAAGAGGAGAACGTGATTGTAGTGCCTAATAACAACAAAAATGGAGATTTTTACTAGAATCCAAGTTTGACTCATTTCATGAATAAACTTTGATTCTAGGGAAAATGGTGGAATGAAAAGCTTTCCTTACTAGACCAAAGCATCAATATCATTTATCCCAATGAGGAGAACATGATTGTAGTGCCCAATCACAAAATTAATGACGATTATTATAAGAATCCAAGCTAGTCTCTTTTGATGGACAAATTTTAATTTGTAAGGAAAATAGTAGAGAGAAAGCTTTTCTTGCCAAACTAAAGCACCAATATTGTGTATTGTGATAAGGAAAACCTTATTGTAGTGTGAATAAAAAAATAAAGATTTTTATGACAATCCAAGTTTGTCTTGTTTGGTGGATGAACTTTAATGCTATGAAAGATGTGGAAGGAAAAGCTTTTTTTGCCAAACTAAATCATCAATATCATGTATCCCTATGAGAAAAACATGATTATGGTGCACAATCATAAAACGAATGAAGATTGTTACAATTTGACAAATGAACTTTCTTTATAAGGAAAATGGTGGAGGGAAAAGCTTTTCTTGGAAAGGCCAAGCACCAATATCATATATCCTAATGAGGATAACATGATTGTCATCCCGATTCACAAAAAAAATAGAGATTATTACGAGAATCCAAGATTGTCTTGTTTGATGGATGAACTTTGATTCTATGGAAAATGTGGAAAGTGTTTCTTGCCAAGCCAGAGCACTAATGTCATGTATCCCAAAGAGGAGAACATGATCTAGCATCAAGTCATAAAAAATGGAGATTATTATAAGAATCCAAGTTTGTCTCGTTAGGCATACGAACTTTAATTTTATAGAAAATATAGAAAGAAATGCTTTTCTTGCCAAACCAAAGCATCAACATCATGTATCCCAATGAGGAAAATGTGATTATGGTGCGCAATCACAAAAAGAATGAAGATTATTAGGAGAATCCAAGTTTGGCTCATTTGATGGATGAACTTTGATTATAAAGAATATGGTGAAGGGAAAAGCTTTCCTTGGAAAGCTAAACACCAATATTGTGTATCCTAATGACGAGAACATGATTGCAGTGTGAATAAAAATATGGAGATTATTACAAGAATCCAAGTTTATGTTGTTTGACAGAGGAACTTTGATTCTATAGAAAATATGGAAAAAAAAGCTTTCTTGCCGAACCAAAGCATCAATATCATGTATCCTAATTAGTAGAGCATGATTGTAGTGCCTAATCACAAAAAGAATGGAGATTACTATGAGAATTCTCATTTGTCTTGGTTGATGGATGAACATTGATTCTAAGGGAAATAGTGGAAAGGAAAGCTTTTCCTGCCAAATAAAAGCATCAATATTGTGTATCCTAACAAGGAGAACATGATTGTAGTGCCTAGCCATAAAAAAGAATTAAGATTATTATGAGAAACCAAGTTTGTCTCATTTGACGAACAAACTTTGATTATAAGGAACATGGTGGAGAGAAAGCTTTTCTTGCCAAACCAAAGCACCAATATCGTGTATCCTAGTGAGAACAACATGATTGTAGTGTTGAATCACAAAAAATTAGAGATTATTATGAGAATCCAAGTTTGTCTCATTTGACAGATGAACTTTGATTTGATGGAAAATATGGAAACAAAAGCTTTTCTTGCCAAGCCAAAGCATTAGTATCATGTATTCCAAAGAAGGGAACATGATTTTGGTGCCCAATCACAAAAAAAAATTAAAGATTATTACGAGAACCCAAGTTTGTCACATTTGACAGATGAACTTTGATTATAAGGAAAATTGTGGAGAAAAGTTTTTTTTGCGAAACCAAAGCACCAATATCATGTACCCAAAGAGGAGAACATTATTGTAGTGATCAATAATAAAAAAATGGAGATTATTATGAGAATACAAGTTTGTCTTATTCGACGGACAAACTTTGATTCTAGGGAAAATGGTGGAAAAAAGTTTTTCTTGCCAAACCAAAGCATCAATATCATATGTCTCAATGAAGAGAACATGACATAGTGCCCAATCACAAAAGAATAAAGATTATTATGAGAATCCATGTTTGCTTCATTTGATGAACAAAATTTGATTGCAAGGAAAATGGTGAAGAGAAAGCTTTTCTTGTCAAGCCTAAGCACTAGTATCGTGTATCACAATGGGGAGAGTGTGATTGTAGTGCCGATTCACAAAATGAATTGAGATTATTATGAGAATCCAAGTTTGTCTCGTCTAACAGATGAACATTAATTTAATGGTAAATATGGAAAAAAAAGCTTTTCTTGCCAAACTAAAGCATCAGTATCATGTATCCCAATGACGATAGCCTGATTCTGGTGCCCAATAACAAAAAAAATGAAAATTATTACAAGAATCCAAGTTTATGTTGTTTGACAGATAAACTTTAATTATAAGGAAAATGGTGGATTGAAAAGCTTTTATTGCCAAACCAAAGCTCCAATATCATATACCCAAAGAGGAGAACATGATTGTAGTGCCTAATAAAAAAATGGAGATGATTACAAGAATCGAAGTTTATCTCATTTGACGAACGAACTTTGATTCTAGAGAAAAAGGTGGAAAAAAAAGCTTTTTTTGCTTAACCAAAGCATTAATATCATGTATCTTAATGAGGAGAACATGATGTAGTGTGCAATCATAAAATGAATGAAGATTATTTTAAGAATCCAAGTTTGTCTCATTTGACAGATGAACTTTGATTGTAAGGAAAACGGTGGAGAAAAGCTTTTTTTGCCAAACCAAACCACCAATATCATGTATCTCAATGAGGAAAACATGATTGTAGTGCCGAATCACAAAAAAATGGAGATTATTTTGAGAATCAAGTTTGTCTCATTTGACAAACGGATTTGGTTTTGTGGAAAACATGCAAAGGAATGCTTTTCTTGCCAAACCAAAGCATCAATCTCATGTATCCCAATGAGGAGAACATAATTGTGCTGCCCAATCACGAAAAAATTGAAGATTATTACGAGAAACCAAGTTTGTCTCATTTGAAGGATAAACTCTCAGTATAAGAAAAATGGTGGAGAAAGAAGCTTTTATTGCCAAACCAAAGCACCAATATAGTGTTACAAAGAGGAGAATGTGATTGTGGTGATCAATAATAAAAGAATAGAGAGTATTACGAGAATCCAAGTATGTCTCATTTGATAGATGAACTTTGATTATGGGGAAAATGGTGGAAAAAAAAGCTTTTTTTGCCAAACCAAAGTATCAATATCATGTATCCTAATGAGGAGTACATGATTATAATGCCCAGCATGAAATGAATGAAGATTTTTATAAGAATCCAACCTTTTCTTTTTCAATGGACAAACTTTGATCATACGAAAAATAACGGAGGGAAAATTTTTCTTGCCAAACCAAAGCACCAATATCGTGTATTGCAACAAGAATAACCTGATTGTAGTGCGAATAAAAAAAGGTGACTATTATGAGAATCCAAGTTTGTCTTATTTAATGAACAAACTATAATTCAATGGAAAATATGGAAGGAAATGCTTTTCTTGCCAAACCAAAGCATCAACATCATGTATCCTAATGAGGAGAACGTGATTGTGGTGCACAATCACAAAAAGAATGAAGATTACTAGGAGAATCCAGGTTTGTTTTATTTGGTGGATAAATTTTTATTATAAGGAAAATGGTGGAGGGAGACCTTTTCTTTGAAAGCCAAAGCACCAGTATTACGCATCCTAATGAGGAGAACATGGTTGTAGTGGAAATAAAAAATAGAGAGTATTACGAGAATCCAAGTTTCTCTTATTTGGCAGATGAACTTTGATTCTAAGAAAAATATGGAAAGAAAAGCATTTCTTGCCAAACCAAAGCATCAATATCATGTATCCCAATTAGTAGAACATGATTATAGTGCCCAATCATAAAAAGAATCGAGATTACTGTAAGAATTGTTGTTTGTCTTAGTTGACAGACAAACTTTGATTCTAAGGAAAATGGTGGAAAGAAAAGCTTTTCCTGCCAAATAAAACCATCAATATTATGTATCCCAACAAGGAGAACATGATTGTAGTGCCCAGCCATAAAAAGAATGAAGATTATTATGAGAAACCAAGTTTGTCTTATTTGACAGGTGAACATTGATTGTTAGGAAAATCATGGAGAGAAAGCCCTAATATTTTGTATCCAAATAGTAAAACATGATTGTAGCACCGAATCACCAAAAAATAGAGATTATTATGAGAATCCAAGTTCATCTCATTTAATGGATGAACTTTCATTTTATGGAAAATATGGTTAGAAAAGCTTTTCTTGCTAAACCAAAGCATTAATATCAAGTATCCCAATGAGGAAAGATGATTGTGGTCCCGATCAGAGAAAAAAAAAAGATTATTACCAGAATCCAAGTTTACCTCACTTGATGAATGAACTTGATTATAAGGAAAATGTTGGAGAGAAATGCAAAATCAAAACACTAATATCATTTATCCCAATGAATAGAACATGATTGTATTGCCCAATGACAAAAAGAATAGAGATTATTATAAGAATCATCATTTGTCTCAGTTAACAGATGAACTTTGATTTTAGGAAAACTAGTGGAAAGGAAAGCTCTTCCCGCCAAACGAAAGCATCAATATTGTGTATCCCAATAAAGAGAACATGATTGTAGTGCCTAACCACAAAAAAAGTGAAGATTATTATGAGAATCCAAGTTTGTCTCATTTGACAGATGGATTTTGATTGTAAGGAAAATAGTGGAGAGAAAGCGTTTTTTACCAAATCAAACCACCAATATCATTTTATCCTAAAAAAGAGAGTATCACTGAATCACAAAAAAAAATGGAAATTATTATAGGAATCCAAGTTTGTCTTGTTTGATGGATGAATTTTGATTTTATGGAAAATGTGGTAAGAAAAGCCTTTCTTGCCAAATCAAAGCATCAGTACCATGTATCCTAAGGAAGAGAACATGATTATCATGCCTAATCATAGAAAAAAAGAGATGAAAATTATTACGACAATCCAAGTTTGTCTAATTTGACAAATAAACATTAGTTATGAGGAAAATGGTAGAGACAAAAGCTTTTACTGCCAAACCAAAGCCCCAATATTGTGTACCGAAAGAGGAGAATGTGATTGTAGTGCCCAATAACAAAGAAATGGTGATTATTACGAGAATCCAAGTTTATCTCATTTGATAAACAAACTTTGATTCTACGGAAAATAGTGAAAAAAAAAGCTTTTCTTGCCAAACCAAAGCATCAACATCACATATCTCAATGAGGACAACATGATGTAAAGCCTAATCACAAAAGGAATGAATATTATTATAAGAATCCAAGTTTGTCTCATTTGATAGGTGAACTTTGATTCTAAGAAAAATGGTGGAAAAGAAAGCTTTTACTGCTAAACGAAAGCCTTAATATAGTGTATCCCAATAAAGAGAACATGACTGTAGCACCGAATCACTAACAAATAAAGATTACTATAAGAATCCAAGTTTATCTCGTCTGATGGATGAACTTTGATTTTATGGATAATATGGTTAGAAAAGCTTCTCTTGCCAAACCAAAGCATTAGTATCATGTATCCCAAAGAAGAGAACATGATTGCAGTGCCCAATCACAAAAAGAAAATGAAGGTTATTACGAGAATCCAGGTTTGTCTCATTTGATAGAAGAACTTTGATGATAAGGAAAATGGTGGAGAGAAAAGCTTTTATTGCCAAATCAAAGCACCAATTTTGTGCACCTAAAGAGGAGGAACGTGATTGTAGTGCCCGAAAACAAAAAAATTAAGATTACTATAAGAATCCAAGTTTGTTTCATTTGATGGATAAACTTTAATTATAGGGAAAATGGTGGAAAGAAACACTATTCTTGCCAAACCAAAGCATCAATATCATATATCTCAATGAGGAGAACATGATGCAAAGCTCAATCATAAAAAGAATGAAGATTATTATAAGAATCCAAGTTTGTCTAACTTGATGGATGAACTTTGATTCTACGAAAAATGGTGGAAAGGAAAGCTTTTCTTGCCAAACAAAAGCCTCAACATTGTGTATCCTAATAAGGATAACATGATTTTGTGCCCAACCATAAAAAAAAATGAAGAGTATTATGAGAATCCAAGTTTGCCTCATTTTACAAACAAACTTTGATTGTAAGGAATATGGTGGAGAGAAAACTTTTCTTGCCAAACCCAGTGCCAATATCATGTACCCTAACGAGGAGAACATTATTGTAGTGCTGAATTAAAAAAATAGAGATTATTATGAGAATCCAGATTTGTTGCATTTGGCGGATGGGCTTTGATTTTAGGTAAAATGGTGGAAAGAAAAGCTTTTCTTGCCAAACCAAACCATCAATGTCATGTATCTCAATGAGGAGAACATGATGTAGGGCCCAATCATAAAAAGAAAGAAGATTATTACAAGAATCTAAGTTTGTCTAACTTGACAAACACACTTTGATTCTATGAAAAATGGTGGAAAGGAAAGCTTCTCTAGCTAAACAAAAACCTCAATATTGTCTATCCTAATAAAAAGAACATGATTGTAGTGCCCAACCACAAAAAGAATGAAGATTATTATGAGAATCCAAGTTTGTCTTATTTGATAGACAAACTTTGATTGTAAGGAAAATGGTCGAGAGAAAACTTTTCTTTCCAAACCAAAGCACTAATATCATGTACCTAAAGAGGTGAACATGATTGTAGTGATCAATAACCAAAAAGTGGAGATTATTAAGAGAATATGAGTTTGTCTCGTTTGACGAGCAAACTTTGATTTTAAGGAAAATGATGGAAAGAAAAGCTTTTTTTTCCTAACCAAAGCACCAATATTGTGTACCTAAAGAGGAGAATGTGATTGTAGTGCCAATAACAACAAAATAAAGATTATTATGAGAATCCAAGTTTATCTTGTTTGATGAGCAAACTTTGATTCTGGGGAAAATGGTGGAAAGAAAAGCTTTACTTGCCAGACCAAAGCATTAATATCAAGTATCCCAATAAGGATAACATGATTGTAGTGCCCAATCACAAAATGAATGAAGAATATTATGAGAATCCAAGCTTGTCTCTTTTGGAGGACAAATTTTAATTGTAAGGAAAATGGTAAAGAGAAAGCTTTTCTAGCCAAACCAAAGCACCAATATCATGTATTGCAATAAAGAGAACCTGATTGTACTGTGAATAAAAAAATGGAGACTATTACAACAACCCAAGTTTGTCTTGTTTGATGAACAAACTTCTATGCTATGGAAATGTGGAAGGAAAAGCTTTTTTTCCTAAACTAAAGCATCAGTATCATGTATCCCAATGAGGAGAACATGATTATGGTGCCTAATAACAAATTAATAATGACAATTATTACGAGAATCCAAGTTCTTCTCGTTTGGCGGATGAACTTGAATTATAAGGAAAGTGGTAGAGAGAAAAGCTTTAATTGCCAAACCAAAGCACCAGTATACTGTGCCCAGAGAGGAAAACCTGACTATAGTGCCCAATAAGTACAAAATGGAGATTGTACAAGAATCCAAGTTTGTCTTGTTTGATGGACAAACTTTGATTCTAGGGAAAATGGTGGAAAGGAAAGCTTTACTTGCCAGACCAAAACATCAATATCACGTATCCCAATAAGGATAACATGATTGTAATGCCTAATTACAAAATGAATAAAGATTATTATGAGAATCCAAGCTTGTCTTTTTTGACAGACAAACTTTGATTATAAGGAAAATAGTAGAGAGAAAGCTTTTCCTACCAAACCAAAGCACCAATATCGTGTATTGCAATGAAGAGAACCTGATTATAGTGTGAATAGAAAATGGAGACTATTATGGCAATCCAAGTTTATCTTTTTTGACAAATGAACTTTTGATGCTTTGGATAATGTGGAAGGAAAAGCTTTTCTTCCCAAACTAAAGCACCAGTATCATGTATTCCAATGAGGAGAACATGATTATGGTGCTCAATAACAAAAAAAATAATGAAAATTATTACGAGAATCCAAGTTCTTCTCATTTAGTGGATGAACTTTGATTATAAGGAAAGTGGCAGAGAGAAAAGCTTTAGTTGCAAAACCAAAGCACCAATATCGTGTACCCAAAGAGTAAAACGTGACTGCACTGCCTAATAAAAAAATGAAGATGATTACAAGAATCCAAGTTTGTTTCATTTGATGGACAAACCTTGATTCTAGAGAAAATGGTGGAAAAAAAAGCTTTTTTTGCCAAACCCAAGCATCAATATCATGTATCTCAATGAGGAGAACATGATGTAGTGCACAATCACAAAAAGATTGAAGATTATTATGAGAATCTAAGTTTGTCTTGCTTGACGAATGAACTTTGATTATAAGGAAAATGGTGGAGAGAAAGCTTTTCTTGCCAAACCAAAGCACCAATATCATGTATCCTAATAAGGAGAACATAATTGTAGTGCCGCATCAAAAAAAATGGAGATTATTATGAGAATCCAAGTTTGTTTTATTTGACGAACAAACTTTGGTTTTGAGGAAAATATGGAAAGAAAAGCTTCTCTTGCCATAGCAAAGCATTAGTATCATGTATCCCAATGAGGAAAACATGATTGCGGTGCGTAATCATAGAAAGAATGAAGATTATTATGAAAATCCAAGTTGATCTTATTTAATGGATGAACTTTGATTATAAGGAAAATGGTGGAGGGAAAAGCATTTCCTGTCAAGCCAAAGCACCAATATCATGTATCCTAATGAGGTGAACATGATTGTCATGCCAATTGACATAAAAAATGGAGATTGTTACGAGAATCCAAGTTTGTCCAATTTAGTGGATGAACTTTGATTCTATGGAAAATGTGGAAAGAAAAGCTTTTTTTCTAAAGCAAAGCATCAGTATCATGTACGCTAATGAGTAGAGCATGACTGTAGTGCCCAATCACAAAAAGAATGGAGATTATTACAAGAATCATCATTTCTCTTAGTTGACGAAGAAACTTTGATTATAAGGAAAATAGTGGAGGGAAAAGCTTTGCTTAGAAAGATAAAGAACCAATATTATGCATCCCAATGAAGAGAACATGATTGTCATGCCAATTCAAGACAAATGGATATTGTTACGAGAATCCAAGTTTGTCTCATTTGATCAAAGAACTTTAATGGTAAGGAAAATAATGGAGATAAAAGCTTTTACTGCCAAATCAAAGCACCAATATTGTGTACCTAAAGAGGAGAACATGATTTTAGTGCCCAATAACAAAAAAAAATAGAGATTATTACAAGAATCCAGGTTTGTCTCATTTGATGGATGAACTTTCATAAACAAGTTGGTGGAAAGAAAGCTTTTCTTGCTAAACCAAAGCATTAATATCATGTATCTTAATGAGGAGAGCATGATGTAGAGTCCAATCACAAAAAGAATGAAGATTATTATAAGAATCCAAGTTTGTCTAACTTGACAGATGAACTTTGATGAAAAATGGTTGAAAAGAAAGCTTTTCTTGCCAAACGAAAGCCTCAATATTATGGATCCTAATAAGGAGAGCATGATTGTAGTACCCAACCATAAAAAGAATGAAGATTATTATGAGAATCTAGGTTTGTCTCATTTGACAGATGAACTTTTCTTGTAAAGAAAATGTGGAGAGAAAGCTTTTCTTGCCAAACTGAAGTACCAATATCATGTATCCCAATGAGGAGCATATGATTGTAGTACCGAATTACAAAAAAAATAGAGATTATTATAAGAATCCAAGTTTGTCTTATGTGATGGATGAACTTTGATTTAATGGAAAATGTAGAGAGGAAAACTTTTCTTGGCAAAAGAAAGCATCAACATCCTATATCCCAATGAGGAGAACATGATTGCAGTGCCCAATCACAAAAAAATGAAGATTATTATGAGATTTCAAGTTTGTCTCATTTGATAGATAAACTTTAATTATAAGGAAAACAGTGGAGAGAAAAGCTTTTTTTGCCAAACCAAAGCACCTATCGTGTACCCAAAGAGGAGAACGTGATTGTAGTTATCAGTAACAAAAAAATGGAGATTATTATGAGAATACAAGTTTGTCGTGTTTGGCAGATAACTTTGATTCTAGGGAAAATGGTGGAAAGAAAAGCTTTTATTGCCAAACCAAACCACCAATATTATGTACCCAAAAAGGAGAATGTGATGTAGTGCCCAATAACAACAAAATAGAGATTATTACGAGAATTCAAGTTTGTCTCATTTGGCAGACAAACTTTGATTCTAGGGAAAATAGTGGAAAGAAAAGCATTTCTTGTCAACTAAAGCATCAACATCATGTATCCCAATGAGGAGAACATGATTGTAATGCCCAATCACAAAATGAATGAAGATTATTATGAGAATCCAAGCTTGTCTCTTTTGACGAACACACTTCAATTGTAAGGAAAATGGCAGAGAGAAAGTTTTTATTGCCAAACCAAAGCTCCAATATCATGTATCTCAATGAGGAGAACATGATGTCGTGCGCAATCACAAAAAGAATGAAGATTATTATGAGAATCCAAATTTGTCTCATTTCGCAGACGAACTTCAATTATAAGGAAAACAATGAGAGAAAGCTTTTCTTGCCAAACCAAATCACCAATCTCATTTTATCCCAAGGACGAGAGCATGATTGTAACACCAAATCATAAAAAAAATTAAGATTATTATGAGAATCCAAGTTTATCTCATTTGATGGACAAAATTTTATTTTATGGAAAATGTGGTAAGAAAAACTTTTCTTGCCAAACCAAAGCATCAGTATCATGTATCCCAATAAGGAGAACATCATTATGGTGCCCAATCATAAAAAAATGGAAAATCATTACAATAATCTAAGTTTGTCTTATTTGACGGATGAACTTTGATTATAAGGAAAACATCAGAGAGAAAAGCTTTTATTGCCAAACCAAAGCACCGATTTTGTGTATGCAAAGAGAAGAACGTGATTATAGAGATTAATAACAAAAAAATAGAGATTATTATGAGAATCCAAGTTTGCCTCGTTTGACAGACAAACTTTGATTCTAGGAAAAATGGTGGAAAGAAAAGCTTTTATTGCCAAACCAAAGCACCAATATCGTGTACCCAAAGAGGAGAATGTGATGTAGTGCCTAAAAACAACAAAATGGAGATGATTACAAGAATCCAAGTTTGTCTTATTTGATGGATAAACTTTAATTCTAGGAAAAATGGTAGAAAGAAAAGCTTTTCTTGGTAGACCAAAGCATTAGTATCATGTATCCTAATGAGGATAACATGATTGTAACGCCTAGTCACAAAATGAATGAAGATTATTATGAGAATCCAAGCATGTCTCTTTTGACAGACAAACTTTGAGTGTAAGGAAAATGGTAGAGAAAAAGCTTTTCTTGGCAAACCAAAGCACCAATATTGTGTATTAAGATAAGGAGAAGCTACTTCTTGTGCAAAAAATAAATATGGAGATTATCACAACAATCCAAGCTTGTCTTGTTTGACGAACGAACTTTAATGCTATGAAAAATGTGGAAGGAAAGGCTTTCTTGCCTAACCAAAGCATTAGTATCATGTGTCCTAACAAGGAGGACATGATTATGCTGCTCAATAAAAAAAATTATAATGAGAATCCAAGTTTTTCTCATTTACAGATGAACCTTTGGTTATAAGGAAAATGGTGGAGAGAAAAGCTTTTATTGCCAAACCAAAGCACCAATATTGTGTACCCAAAGAGGAGAACGCGATTGAAGTGCCCAATAAAAAGATAGAGATCATTACGAGAATCCAAGTTTATCTCGTTTGATGGACGAACTTTAATTATAAGAAAAATGGTAAAGGGAAAGCTTTTATTGCCAAACCAAATCACGAATATCATGTATCATAATGAGGAGAACATTGTTGTAGTGCTGAATCACAAAAAAAATGGATATTATCATGAGAATCCATGTTTGTCTTATTTGACGGATGAACTTTGGTTGTAAGGGAAATGGTGGAGAAAAAGCTTTTCTTGCCAAATCAAAGCACCAATATCATGTATCCTAATAAGGAGAACATGATTTTAGTGCTGAATCAGAAAAAAATGAAGATTATTATGAGAATCCAAGTTTATGTCATTTTATAGAAAAACTTTGATTCTAGGGAAAATGTGGAAAGAAAAGCTTTTTATGCCAATCCAAAGCATCAATATCATGTATCTCAATGAGGAGAACATGATGTAGAGCCCAATCATAAAAAAAGAAGATTATTATAAGAATCCTAGTTTCTCACTTGATAGACAAACTTTGATTCTATGAAAAATGATGGAAAGGAAAGCTTTTCTTGCCAAATGAAAGCCTCACTATTGTGAATCCTAATAAGGAGAATATAATTGTAGTGTCAAACCATAAAAAGAATAAAGATTATTATGAGAATCCAAGTTTGTCTCATTTGATAGACGAACTTTGATTGTAAGGAAAATAATGGAGAGAAGGCTTTTCTTGCCAAAGGCTTTTCTTACCAAACCAAAGTACCAATGTCATGTACCCCAAAGAGGAGATCATGATTGTAGTGCCAAATTACAAAAAAATAAAGATTGTTATGAGAATTCAAGTTTGTCTCATTCGATGGATGAACTTTGATTTTATGGAAAATGTGGAGAGGCAAGCTTTTCTTTCCAAAACAAAGCATCAATATCATGTATCCTAATGAGGAGAAAATGATTGTGGTGCCCAATCACAAAGAAAAAAAAAGGAAGATTATTATGAGATTCTAAGTTTGTCTTATTTGACAGAGAAACTTTGATTATAAGGAAAATAGTGGAGGGAAAAGCATTTTTTGCCAAACCAAAGCACCAATATCGTAGACCCTAGGAGGAAAACTTGATTATAGTGACCAGTAACAAAAAAATGGAGATTTTTATGCGAATACAAGTTTGTCTCATTTGATGGATAAACTTTGATTCTAGGGAAAATGGTGGAAAGAAAAGCTTTTATTGCCAAACCAAAGCACCAATATCGTGTACCCAAAGAGGACAACATGATTGTAATGCCCAATAACTACAAAATGGAGATTATTATAAGAATCCAAATTTGTCTCGTTTGACAGACAAACTTTGATTCTAGGGAAAATGGTGGAAAGAAAAGCTTTTCTTGGCAGACCAAAGCATCAATGTCATGTATCCCAATGAGGAAGACATGATTGTAGTGCCTAATCACAAAATGAATAAAGGTTATTATGAAAATCCAAGCTTTTCTCTTTTGACAGATGAACTTTGATTGTAAGGAAAATGGCAGAGAAAAAGCTTTTCTTGCCATGAGGAGAACCTGATTATAGTGCAAATAAAAGAAATAGAGATTATTATGACAACCTAAGTCTATCATGTTTGATAGACAAATTTTGATGCTATAGAAAATGTAAAAGGAAAATATTTCTTGCTAGAACAAAGCATCAATATCATGTATCCCAATGAGAAGAACATGATTGTTGTGCGCAATTGAAAGAATAATGAAGATTGTTATGAGAATTCAAGTTTATCTCATTTGACAAATGAACTTTGATTATAAGGAGAATGGTGGAGGGAATAGCTTTTCTTGGCAAGCCAAATCACCGATATCATATATCATAGTGAGGAGAACATGATTGTCCTGCCTCTTCACAAAAAGAAATGGACATTATTGTGAGAATCCAAGTTTGTCCTATTTGACGAATGAAATTTGATTCTATGGAAAATGTGGAAAGAAAAGCTTTTCTTGCCAAACCAAAGCATCAGTACCATGTATCCCAATGAGGATAACATGATTGTGCTACGCAATCACAAAAAGAATGAAAATTGTTACGAGAATCTAAGTTTATCTCATTTGACGGATAAACTTTCATAACAAGGAAAATGGTGGAGGGCAAACCTTTTCTTGGAAAGTGAAAGCAACAATATCATGTATCCCAATAGGAGAAAATGATTGTTATGCTGATTCACAAAAAAATGGAGATTATTACGAGAATCCAAGTTTGTCTTATTTGAGGGATGAACTTTGATTATATGGAAAATGTGGAAAGAAAGCCTTTTTTTGCGAAACCAAAGCATCAATACCATTTATCCTAATGAGTAAAACATGATTGTGTGCCCTATCACAAAAAGAATGAAGATTATTATGAGAATTATCATTTGTCTCAGCTAACAGATGAACTTTGATTCTAAGGAAAATGGTGGAAAGAAAAGCCTTTCCCACCAAACGAAAGCATCAATATTGTGTATCCCAATAAGGAGAAGATGATTCTAGTGCCCAACCATAAAAAGAATGAAGATTATTATGAGAATCCAAGTTTGTCTCGTTTGATGGATGAACTTTGATTGTAAGGAAAATTGCAGAGAGAAAACGTTACTTGCCGAACCAAAGTGCCAATGTCATATATCCCTAACAGGAAAACATGATTGTAGCATCGAATCGTAAAAAAAAATGGAGATTATTATGAGAATGCAAGTTTGTCTCATTTGGCAGATGAACTTTGATTTTATAGAAAATGTGGTAAGAAAAGGTTTTGTTGCCAAACCAAAGCATCAGTATCATGTATACCAATGAGGAGAACATTATTATGGTGCCCAATCACAAAAAAATTAAAATTATTACGAGAACCCAAGTTTGTCTTATTTCACGGATAAACTTTGATTGTAAGGAAAATAAGGAGAGAAACGCTTTTATTGCCAAACCAAAGCACCAATGTCGTGTACCCAAAAAGGAGAATGTGATTGTAGTGCCCAATAGAAAAAATAGAGATGATTTGAAGACTTTAAGTTTGCCTCGGTTGATGGACGAACTTTGATTCTGGGGAAAATGGTTGAAACAAAAGCTTTTCTTGCCAAACCAAAGCATCAACATCATGTATCCTAATGAGGAGAACATGATGTAGTCCCCAATCACAAAAAGAATTAAGATTATTATGAGAATCCAAGTTTGTCTCATTTGACGGATAAACATTGATTGTAAGGAAAATGGTGGAGAGATAGCTTTTCCTTGCCAAACCAAAGCACAATATCGTGTATCCCAATGAGGAGAACATGATTGTAGTATAGATTCACAGAAGGAACAAAGATTATTATGAGAATCCAAGTTTGTCTCATCTAGTGGATGAACTTTGATTTTATGGAAAATGTGGAAAGGAAAGCTTTTTTTGCCAAACCTAAGCATCAATATCATGTATTCCAATGAGGAGAACACGATTGCGGTACCCAATCACAAATGAAATGAATATTATTACAAGAATCCAAGTTTGTCTCATTTTATAGATGAATTTTTATTGTAAGAAAGATGGTGGAGAGAAAAGCTTTTGTTGCCAAACCAAAGCATGAATATCATGTACCCAAGAGGAGAAGTGATTGTAGTGCACAATAACAAGAAAATTAGGATGATTATGAGAATCCATGTTTGTCTCGTTTGACGAATGAACTTTGATTCTAGGGAAAATGGTGGAAGGAAAAGCTTTTCTTGCCAAACCAAAGCATTAATATCATGGATCTCAATGAGGAAAACATGATGTAGTGCCCAATCACAAAAAAGAATGAAGATTATTATGACAATCTAGGTTTGTTCTGTTTCACAGACAAACTTAGATTTTAATGAAAATGGTTGAGAGAAAGCATTTCTTCCTAAGCTAAAGCACCAATATCGTGTATGCCAACAAGGGGAACATAATTGTAGTGCCGAATCACAAAACAATGGAGATTGTTACATGAATCCAAGTTTATCTTGTTTGATGGATGAAATTTGATTCAACAAAAAATATGGAAAGATAAGCTTTTCTTGCAAAACCAAAGCATCAGTATCATGTATCCTAATAAGGAGAACATGATTGGGGTGCGCAATCATAAAAAAAATGAAGATTATTATAAGAATCCAAGTTTGTCTCATTTGACAGATAAACTATGATTATAAGGAAAATGGTGGAGAGAAAAGCAGTTATTGCCAAACCAAAGCACTAGTGTCAGGTACGAAAAGAGGAGAACATGATTGAAGTGCCCAATAATAAAAAAATAGAGATTATTATGAGAATCCAAGTTTGTCTCATTTGACAGACAAATATTGATTCCAGGCAAAATGCTAGATAAAAAAACTTTTCTTACCAAACCAAAGTATCAATATCATGTATCTCAATGCAGAGAACATGATTTAAAGCCCAATCGCAAAAAAATGAAGATTGACATGAGAATCCATTTGTCTCATTTGATGGACAAACTTTGATTCTAAGGTAAATGGTGGAAAGGAAAGCTTTTCCTGCCAAAGGAAAGCATCAATATTGTGTATCCTAATACAGAGAACATGACTGTAATGCCTAACCA
The DNA here is from genome assembly GCA_038382065.1 of Adansonia grandidieri. Lineage (NCBI taxonomy): Eukaryota > Viridiplantae > Streptophyta > Magnoliopsida > Malvales > Malvaceae > Adansonia > Adansonia grandidieri. The sequence goes on along the minus strand of JBBYHK010263621.1, from coordinate 84,973 downwards.
TAAAAATAAAGATTATTATGAGAATCCAAGTTTGTCTCACTTGACAAATGAACTTTAATTTTAAGGAAAATGGAGGAGAGAAGGTTTCATGCCAAACTAAAGCACCCATATCATGTATCCCAATGAGGAGAACATGATTGTAGTGCCGAATCATAAAAAAATGAAGATTATTATGGGAATCCAAGTTTATCTTATTTGATGGACAAACTTTGATTTTATGGAAAATGTGGAAGGGAAAGCTTTTCTTACAAAAGCAAAGCATCCGTATTATCTATCCTAATGAGGATAACATTATTGCGGTGCCCAATCACAAAAATTTGAAGACTATTATGATAATCGAAGTTTGTCTCATTAGATGGATGAACTTTGATTATAAGGAAAATGATGGAGAGAAAAGCTTTTATTGCCAAACCAAAGCACCAATATCGTGTACCCAAAGAGTAGAACCTGATTGTAGTGCCCAATAACAAAAAAATGGAGATTATTATAAGAATCCAAATTTATTTCATTTGACGATGAACTTTGATTCCAGGGAAAATGGTGGAAAGAAAAAACTATTTTTGCCAAACCAAAGCATCAATATCTTGTATCTCAATGAGGAGTACATGATGTAGTGTCCAATCACAAAAAGAATGAAGATTATTATAAGAATCCAGGTTTGTCTTATTTGATGGACGAACTTTGATTGTAAGGAAAATGGTTAAACGTGATGTAGTACCCAATAACAAAAAAATGGAGATGATTACGAGAATTTAAGTTTGTCGTATTTGACGGTCGAACTTTGATTCTAGGGAAAATAGTGGAAAGAAAAGCTTTTCTTGCCAAACCAAAGCATCAATATCATGTATCTCAAAAAGGAGAACATTATGTAGTGCCTAATCATAAAAAGAATAAAGATTGTTATGAGAATCTAGCTTTGTCTTATTTGACGAATAAACTTGATTGTTGGGAAAATGGTGGAGAAAAAGCATTTCTTGCTAAACCAAAGCATCAATATCGTGTATGCCAATGAGGAGAAAATGATTGTAAAGTCGAATCACAAAATAATGGAGATTATTACAAGAATCCAAGTTTGTCTTGTTTGATGGATGAACTTTCATTCTATGGAAAATGTGGAAGGAAAAGCTTTTCTTACCAAACTAAAACATCAATATCATGTATCCTAATGAGAAGAACATGATTGGGGTAGACAATCACAGAAAGAATGAAGATTATTACAAGAATCCAAGTTTATTTCATTTAACGGATGAACTTTGATTATAAGGAAAATGGTGTATGGAAAAGCTTTTCCTAGAAAGCCAAAGCACCAATATCATGTATTCCAATGAGGTGAACATGATTGTCATGCCAATTGATGAAAAAATAGAGATTGTTACGAGAAACCAAGTTTGCTCTATTTGACGGATGAACTTTGATTCTATGGAAAATGTGGAAAGAATAGTTTTTCTTTCCAACCCAAAGCATCGGTATCATGTACCTCAAAGAGTAGAGCATGACTGTAGTCCCAATCACAAAAAGAATAGAAATTATTATGAGAATCATCATTAGTCTTAGTTGACAAAGAAACTTTGATTATAAGGAAAATGGTTGAAGGGAAAGCTTTGCTTGGAAAGCCAAAGAACTAATATTATGCATCACAATAAGGAGAACATGATTGTCATGCCGATTCAAAACAATTGGAGATTGTTACGAGAATCCAAGTTTGTCTTAATTGTTTAACAAACTTTGATTCTATGGAAAATGTGGATAGAAAAGTTTTCTTGCCAAACCAAAGCATAAGTATCAAATATCCTAATCAAGAAAACATGATTGTGGTGCCCAATCGCAAGAGAATGAAGATTATTAGAAGAATCTAAGTTTGTCTCACTTGACAAATGAACTTTGATTATAAGAAAAATAGTAGAGAGAAAAGCTTTTCCTGGAAAATCAAAGCACCAATATCATGTATCCCAATGAGCAGAACATGATTGTAGTGTCTGATCACAAAAAGAATGGAGATTATTATGAGCATAGTCATTTGCCTCAGTTGATGGATTAACTTTTATTCTAAAGAAAATGGTGGAGAGAAAAGCTTTTCTTGCCAAATGAAAGAATCAATATTGTGTACCCCAGTAAGGAGAACATGATTGTAGTGCCCAGCCACAAAAATAATAAAGATTATTATGAGAATCCAAGTTGTCTCATTTGATAGATGAACTTTGATTATAAGGAAAACGGTGGAGAAAAAGCTTTTCTTGCTAAACCAAAGCACCAGTATTGTGTATCCCAATGAGTAAAACATGATTGTAGCGTCGAATCACAAAAAATTGAGATTATTATGAGAATCCAAGTTTCTCTCATTTAACAGACAAACTTTGATTCTGTGAAAAATGGTGGAAAGAAAAGCTTCTCCTACTAAGCCAAAGCTTCAATATTATGTATTCCAATGAGGAGAGCATGATTGTAGTGCTGAATCATAGAACAATGGACATTATTATGAGAATCCAAGCTTGTCTCATTTGATGTATGAACTTTGATTAAAAGGAAAATGGTTTAGAGAAAGCTTTTCTTGCAAAACCAAAGCACTAATATCATGTACCCATAGAGGAGAACGTGATTGTAGTTCCCAATAACAAAAAAATGGAGATGATTATGAGTATCCAAGTTTGTCTCATTTGATGGATGAACTTTGGTTTTATGGAAAATGTTGAGAAGCTTTTACCGCCAAACCAAAGCATCAGTGTCGTGTATCCCAATGAGGAGAACATTATTATGGTGCCCAATCACAAAAACATGAAGATTATTATGAGAATCTAAGTTTTTCTCATTTGACGGATGAACTTTGATTTTAAGGATGGAGAGAAAAGCTTTTATTGTCAAAGCAAAGTACCAATATCGTGTACCCAAAAAGGAGAATGTGATTGTAGTGCCTAATAATAAAAATAGAGATTACTACGAAAATCCAAGTTTGTCTTATTTGACAGACGAACTTTAATTTTATAGAACATGGTGAAAGAAAAGCTTTTTTTGCCAAATCAAAGCAATAGTTTCATGTATCATAATGAGGAGAACATGATTATGCTGCCCAATCATAAAAGAATGAAGATTATTATGAGAACAATTATTTGCCTTAGTTGATGGGTGAACTTTTATTCTAAGGAAAATGGTGAAGAGGAAAGCTTTTCCTGCAAAATTGAAGCACCAATATCGTGTATCCCCATGAGCAAAACATGATTATAGTGCCTAATCACAAAAGGAATATAGATTATTATGAGAATAGTCATTCATCTTAGTTGATGGATGAACTTTTATTCTACAGAAAATGGTGGAGAGGAAAACTTTTCCTACCAAATGAAAGAATCAATATTGTGTACCCCAATAAGGAGAACATGATTGTAGTGCCTAACCACCAAAAGAATAAAGATGATTATGACAATCCAAGTTTATCTTATTTGACGAATGAACTTTGATTATAAGGGAAATGGTAGAGAGAATGCTTTTCTTGCCAAGCCAAAGCACCAATATCATGTATCCCAATGAGGAGAACATGATTGTAGTGCTAAGTCACAAAAAAATGAAGATGATTATGAGAATCCGAGTTTCTCTCATTTGACAAATGAACTTTGAATCTATGAAAAATGGTGGAAAGAAAAGCTTTTCCTGGCAAACCAAAGCTTCAATATCATGTATCCCAATGAGGAGAACATGATTATAGTGGCAAATCATAGAATAATAGGCATTATTACAAGAATCCATGCTTGTCTCATTTGATATATGAACTTTGATTATAAGGAAAATGGTGTAGAGAAAGCTTTTTTGCCAAGCCAAAGCCCCAATATCATGTACCTAGAAAGGAGAACGTGATTGTAGTGCCCAATAACAAAAAAAATAGGGCTGATTATAAGAATCCAAGTTTGTCTCATTTGATGGACGAACTTTGGTTTTATGGAAATGTGAAAAAAAAAAAACTTTTCTTGCCAAACCAAAGCATCAGTATTGTGTATCCTAATAGGGAGAACATGATTATGCTACCTAATCATAAAAGAATAAAGATTATTATGAGAATCTAAGTTTATCTCACTTGACGAATAAACTTTAATTACAAGGAGAATAGTGGAGATAAAAGCTTTTCTTGCAAAATCGAAGCAGTGATATCATGTATCCCAATGCATGGAACATGATTTAGTGCCCAATCATAAAAAGAATGGTGATTATTACGAGAATTGACATTTTTCCCATTTAAGGGAGAAATTTGATTATCAGGAAAATGATGGAGGGAGAAACTTTGCTTAGAAAGCCAAAGCAGCAATATCATGTATCCCAATGAGGAAAACATGATTGTCATACTGATTCAAAAAAATGGAGATTGTTATGAGAATCCAAGTTTGGTGCAATTGATTGACGAACTTTGATTCTATGGAAAATGTGGAAAAAAAAGTTTTCTTGCCAAACCAAAGCATCAACATCAAGTATCCCAATCAAGAAAACATGATTGTGGTGCCGAATCATAAAAGAATGAAGCTTATTACGAGAATCCAAGTTTGTTTTACTTGATGGATGAACTTTAATTGTAGAGGAAATAGTAAAGAGAAAAGCTTTTCTTGCAAAATCAAAGCACCAATATCATGAATCCCAATGAGTAGAACATGATTGTAGTGTCCAATCACAAAAGGAATGTAGATTATTATGAGATTAGTCGTTTGCCTCAATTGTCAGATGAACTTTTATTCTAGGGAAAATGGTGGAAAGGAAAGCTTTTCCTACCGAACGAAAGCATCAATACTATGTATCCTAATAAGGAGAACATGATTGTAGTGCCTGGCCACAAAATGAATGAAGATTATAATGAGAATCCAAGTTTGTCTTATTTGACAGATGCCCTTAATTATAAGGAAAATGGTGGAGAAAAAGCTTTTCTTGCCAAACCAAAGCACCAATATCGTGTATCCCAATGAAAGGAACATGATTGTAGCGTTGAATCACAAAAAAATGGAGATTAATATAAAAATCTAGGTTTCTCTTATTTGACAGATGAACTTTGATTCTATGAAAAATGGTGAAAAGAAAAGCTTCTCCTGCAAAATGAAAGCTTCAATATCATGTATCCTAATGAGGAGAACATGATTGTTGTGTCGAATCACAAAACAATGGAGATTATTATGAGAATCCAAGCTTGTCTCATTTAATGGATGAACTTTGATTAAAAGGAAAATGGTGCAGAGAAAGCTTTCCTTACCAAACCAAAGCACCAATATCGTGTACCCATAGAGGAGAACGTGATTGTAGTGCCCAAAAAAAATGGAAATTACTATGAAAATCCAAGTTTGTCTTATTTAACAGACGAACTTTAATTCTATAGAAAATGGTGAAAGAAAAGCTTTTTTTTGCCAAACCAAAGCAATAGTATCATGTATCATAATGAGGAGAACATGATTGTGCTGCCCAATCATAAAAGAATGAAGATTATTATGAGAATAGTCATTTGCCTCAGTTAATGGGTGAACTTTTATTCTAAGGAAAATGGTGAAGAGGAAAGCTTTTCTTGCAAAATTGAAGCACTAATATTGTGTATCCCAATGAGTAGAACATGATTGTAGTGCCTAATCGCAAAAAGAATAGAGATTAATATGAGAATAGTCATTCGTCTCAGTTGATGGATGAACTTTTATTCTAAGGAAAATAGTGAAAAGGAAAACTTTTCCTACCAAATGAAAGAATCAATATTGTGTTCCCCAATAAGGAGAACATGATTGTAGTGCCTAACCACCAAAAGAATGAAGATTATTATGACAATCCAAGTTCGTCTCATTTGACAGATGAACTTTAATTATAAGGAAAATGGTAGAGAGAACGCTTTTCTTGCCAAACCAAAGCACCAATATCATGTATCCCAATGAGGGGAACATGATTGTAGTGCTGAGTCATAAAAAGATGAAGATGATTATGAGAATCCGAGTTTCTCTCATTTGATAAATGAATTTTAAATCTATGAAAAATGGTGGAAAGAAAAAGCTTTTCCTGTCAAACCAAAGCTTCAATATCATGTATCCCAATGAGAAGAACATGATTGTAGTGGCAAATCACAGAATCCAAGCTTGTCTCATTTGATGTATGAACTTTTATTATAAGGAAAATGGTGTAGAGAAAGCTTTTCTACGAAACCAAAGCCCCCATATTGTGTGCCTAGAGAGGAGAACGTGATTGTAGTACCCAATAACAAAAAAAAAATGGAGATGATTACGAGAATCCAAGTTTATCTCATTTGATGGATGAACTTTGGTCTTATGGAAAAATGAAAAAAAAGCTTTTCTTGCCAAACCAAAGCATCAGTATCATGTATCCTAATAGGGAGAACATTATTATGATGCCTAATCTTAACAACATGAGGATTATTGCAAGAATCCAAGTTTCTCTCATTTGACAGATGAACTTTAATTATAAGGAAAATGGTGGTGAGAAAAGCTTTTATTGTCAAACCTAAGTACCAATATCGTGCACCCAAAGAACGTGATTGTAGTGCCCAATAACAAAAAAATAGAAATTACTATGAGAATCCAAGTTTGCCTTATTTGATGGACGAACTTTAATTTTATGGAAAATAGTGAAAGAAAAGCTTTTTTTGCCAAACCAAAGCAATAGTATCATGTATCCCAATGAGGAGAACATGATTGTGCTGCCCAATCATAAAAGAATGAAGAATATTATAAGAATCCAAGTTTGTCTCACTTGATGGATGAACTTTAATTGCAAGGAGAATCGTGGAGATAAAAGCTTTTCTTGCAAAATCAAAGCAGTGATATCGTGTATTTCAGTGCGTGGAACATGATTGTAGTGCCCAATCATAAAAAGAATGGTGATTATTACGAGAATCATCATTTTTCCTAGTTCAGGGAGAAATTTGATTATAAGGAAAATGATGGAGGGACAAGCTTTGCTTGGAAAGCCAAAGCACCAATATCATGTATCCCAATAAGGAAAACATGATTTTCTTGTTGATTCAAAAAAATGGAGATTCTTACGAGAATCCAAGTTTGTTGCAGTTGATTGACAAACTTTGATTCTTTGTAAAATATGGAAAGAAAAGTTTTCTTGCCAAACCAAAGCATCAACATCAAGTATCCTAATCAAGAAAACATGATTGTAGTGCCCAATCATAAAAGAATGAAGATTATTACGAGAATCCAAGTTTGTTTCACTTGATGGATGAACTTTGATTATAGGGGAAATAGCAGAGATAAATGTTTTTCTTGCAAAATCAAAGTACCAATATCATGTATCCCAATGAGTAGAATATGACTGTAGTGTCTAATCACAAAAGGCATGTAGATTATTATGAGATTAGTCATTTGCCTCAATTGATGGATGAACTTTTATCCTAAGGAAAATGGTGGAAAAGAACGCTTTTCCTGCTAAACCAAAGCATCAATACTGTGTATCCCAATAAGGAGAACATGATTGTAGTGCCTAGTCACAAAATGAATGAAGATTATTGCAAGAATCCAAGTTTCTCTCATTTGACAGATGAACTTTAATTATAAGGAAAATGGTGGTGAGAAAAGCTTTTATTGTCAAACCTAAGTACCAATATCGTGCACCCAAAGAACGTGATTGTAGTGCCCAATAACAAAAAAATAGAAATTACTATGAGAATCCAAGTTTGCCTTATTTGATGGACGAACTTTAATTTTATGGAAAATAGTGAAAGAAAAGCTTTTTTTGCCAAACCAAAGCAATAGTATCATGTATCCCAATGAGGAGAACATGATTGTGCTGCCCAATCATAAAAGAATGAAGAATATTATAAGAATCCAAGTTTGTCTCACTTGATGGATGAACTTTAATTGCAAGGAGAATCGTGGAGATAAAAGCTTTTCTTGCAAAATCAAAGCAGTGATATCGTGTATTTCAGTGCGTGGAACATGATTGTAGTGCCCAATCATAAAAAGAATGGTGATTATTACGAGAATCATCATTTTTCCTAGTTCAGGGAGAAATTTGATTATAAGGAAAATGATGGAGGGACAAGCTTTGCTTGGAAAGCCAAAGCACCAATATCATGTATCCCAATAAGGAAAACATGATTTTCTTGTTGATTCAAAAAAATGGAGATTCTTACGAGAATCCAAGTTTGTTGCAGTTGATTGACAAACTTTGATTCTTTGTAAAATATGGAAAGAAAAGTTTTCTTGCCAAACCAAAGCATCAACATCAAGTATCCTAATCAAGAAAACATGATTGTAGTGCCCAATCATAAAAGAATGAAGATTATTACGAGAATCCAAGTTTGTTTCACTTGATGGATGAACTTTGATTATAGGGGAAATAGCAGAGATAAATGTTTTTCTTGCAAAATCAAAGTACCAATATCATGTATCCCAATGAGTAGAATATGACTGTAGTGTCTAATCACAAAAGGCATGTAGATTATTATGAGATTAGTCATTTGCCTCAATTGATGGATGAACTTTTATCCTAAGGAAAATGGTGGAAAAGAACGCTTTTCCTGCTAAACCAAAGCATCAATACTGTGTATCCCAATAAGGAGAACATGATTGTAGTGCCTAGTCACAAAATGAATGAAGATTATAATAAGAATCTAAGTTTGTCTTATTTGACAAACGACCTTTGATTATAAGGAAAATGGTAGAGAGAAAGCTTGTCTTGCCAAACCAAAGCACCAATATCGTGTATCCCAATGAGGGGAACAGGATTGTAGCATTGAATCACAAAAAAATGGAGATTAATATAAGAATCCAGGTTTCTCTTATTTGGCAAATGAACTTTGATTCTATGAAAAATGGTGGAAAAAAAGCTTCTCCTACCAAACGAAAGCTTCAATATCATGTATCCTAATGAGGAGAACATGATTGTAGTGTTGAATCACAAAACAATAGAGATTATTATAAGAATCCAAGCTTATCTCATTTAATGGATGAACTTTGATTAAAAGGAAAATGGTATAGAGAAAGCTTTCCTTGCCAAAGCAAAGCACCAATATCATGTACCCATAGAGGAGAACGTGATTGTAGTGCCCAATAAAAAAAATAGAGATTACTACGAAAATCTAAGTTTGTCTTATTTGACAGATGAACTTTAATTCTATAGATAATGGTGAAAGAAAAACTTTTTTTGCCAAACCAAAGCAATAGTATCATGTATCATAATGAGGAGAACATGATTGTGCTGCCCAATCATAAAAGAATGAAGATTATTACGAGAGTGGTCATTTACATCAGTTGATGGGTGAACTTTTATTCTAAAGAAAATGGTGAAGAGGAAAGCTTTTCCTGCAAAATTGAAGCATCGATGTCATGTATCCTAGTGAGCATAACATGATTGTAGCGCCCAATCACAAAAAGAATGGAGATTATTATAAGAATAGTCATTCACCTCAGGTGACGGATGAACTTTTATTCTAAGTAAAATGGTGGAGAGAAAAACTTTTCCTACCAAATGAAAGAATCAATATTGGGTACCCCAATAAGGAGAACATGACTGTAGTGCCTAACCACCAAAAGAATGAAGATTATTCTAACATTCCATGTTTGTCTCATTTGATGAATGAACTTTGATTAAAAGGAAAATGTTAGAGAGAACGCTTTTCTTGCCAAACCAAAGCACCAATATCATGTATCCCAATGAGGAGAACATGATTGTAGTGCTGAATCACCAAAAAATGAAGATGATTATAAGAATCCGAATTTCTCTCATTTGATAAATAAACTTTGAATCTATGAAAAATGGTGGAAAGAAAAGCTTTTCCTTGCAAACCAAAGCTTCAATATCATGTATCCCAATGAGGAGAACATGATTGTAGTGGTAAATCACAGAACAATAGGCATTATTACGAGAATTCAAGCTTGTCTCATTTGATGTATGAACTTTGATTATAAGGAAAATGGTGTAGAGAAAGCTTTTCTACCAAATCAAAGCCCCAATATCGTGTACCTAGACAGGAGAATGTGATTGTAGTGCCCAATAACAGAAAAAAATGGAGATGATTACGAGAATCCAAGTTTGTCTCATTTGACGGATAAACTTTGGTTTTATGGAAATGTGAAAAAAAAAAGCTTTTCTTGCCAAACCAAAGCATCAGTATCGTGTATCCTAATGGGAAGAAAATTATTGTGGTGCCTAATCATAACAACATGAAGATTATTATGACAATCCAAGTTTATCTCATTTGACAGATGAACTTTGATTATAAGGAAAATGGTGGTGAGAAAAGCTTTTATTGTCAAACCTAAGTAGCAATATCGTGTACCCAAAGAACGTGATTGTAGTGCCCAATAACAAAAAAAGGAGATTACTATAGGAATCCAAGTTTGTCTTATTTGATGGACAAACTTTAATTCTATGGAAAATGGTGAAAGAAAAGCTTTTTTTGCCAAACCAAAGCAATAGTATCATGTATCCCAACGAGGAGAACATGATTATGCTGCCTAATCATAAAATAATGAAGATTATTACAAGAATCCAAGTTTCTCTCACTTGATGGATGAACTTTGATTACAAGGAGAATAGTGGAGATAAAAGCTTTTCTTACAAAACCAAAGCAGTGATATCATATATCCCAATGTGTGGAACATGATTGTAGTGCCCAATCATAAAAAGAATGGTGATTATTACGCGAATCGTCATTTTTCCCAGTTAAGGGAGAAATTTGATTATAAGGAAAATGATAGAAGGAGAAGCTTTGCTTAGAAAGCCAAAGCACCAATATCATGTATCCCAATGAGGAAAACATGATTGTCATGTTGATTCAAAAAAATGGGGATTTTTACAAGAATCCAAGTTTGTTGCAATTGATTGATGAACTTTGATTCTATGGAAAATGTGGAAAGAAAAGTCTTCTTGCCAAACCAAAGCATCAACATCAAGTATCCCAATCAAGAAAACATGATTATGGTGCCTAATCATAAAAGAATGAAGATTATTATGAGAATCCAAATTCGTTTCACTTGTTGGATGAACTTTGATTATAGGGGAAATAGTAGAGAGAAAAGCTTTTCTTGCAAAATCAAAGCATCAATATCGTGTATCCCAATGAGTAGAACATGATTGTAGCATCCAATCACAAAAAGAATGTAGATTATTACGAGAATTACCATTTGCCTTAGTTAATGGATGAACTTTTATTTTAAGGAAAATAGAGGAGAGGAAAGCTTTTCCCACCGAACGGAAGCATCAATACTGTGTTTCCCAATAACAAAAACATGATTGTAGTCCCTAGCCACAAAATGAATGAAGATTATAATGAGAATCTAAGTTTGTCTCATTTGACGGATGACCTTTGATTATAAGGAAAATGGTGAAGAGAAAACTTTTTTTGCCAAACCAAAGCACCAATATCGTGTATCCCAATGAGGGGAACATGATTGTAGCATTGAATCTAAAAAAATGGAGATTAATAAAAGAATCCAGGTTTCTCTCATTTGACAAATGAACTTTGATTCTATGAAAAATAGTGGAAAGAAAAGCTTATCCTGCCAAACAAAAACTTCAATATCATGTATCCCAATGAGGAGAACATGATTGTAGTGTCGAATCACAAAACAACGGAGATTATTATGAGAATCCAAGCTTGTCTCATTTAACGGATGAACTTTGATTAAAAGGAAAATGGTATAGAGAAAGCTTTCCTTGCCAAACCAAAGCACCAATATCGTGTAACCATAGAGGAGAACATGATCGTAGTGCCTAATAACAAAAAAATGGAGACTATTACAAGAATCCAAGTTTGTCTCATTTAACAGATGAACTTTGATTATAAGGAAAATGGTAGAGAGAAAAGCTTTTCTTACCAAACCAAACCACTAATATCATGTATCCTAATAAGGAGAACATGATTGTAGCATTGAATCACAAAAAAATGGAGATGATTATGAAAATCCGGGTTTCTCTCATTTGATAGATAAACTTTGATTCTATGAAAAATAGTGGAAAAAAAAGCTTTTTCTGCTAAACAAAAGCTTCAATATCATGTATCCCAATGAGGAGAACATGATTGTAGTGCCGAATCACAAAACAGTTGAGGTTATTATGAGAATCTAAGCTTGTCTTATTTGATGGATGAACTATGATTAACAGGAAAATGGTAGAGAGAAAAACTTTTATTGCCAAACCAAAGCACCAATATCGTGTACCCAAAGAGGAGAACATGATTGTAGTGCCCAATAACAAAAAAATGGAGATGATTATAAGAATCCAAGTTTGTCTCGTTTGTCAGATGAACTTTGATTCTAGGGAAAATCCTGGAAAGAAAAGCTTTTCTTGCCAAACCAAAGCATCAATATCATGTATCTCTATAAGGAAAACATGATGTAGTGCCCAATCACAAAAAGAATGAAGATTATTATTAGAATCCAAGTTTGTCTTATGTGACAGATGAACTTTGGTTGTAAGGAAAATGGTGAAGAGAAAGCTTTTCTTGCCAGGCCAAAGCACCAATATCGTGTACCCATAGAGGAGAACATGATTATACTGCCCAATAATAAAAAAATGGAGATAATTATGAGAACAAGTTTGCCTTGTTTGAAAGACAAACTTTAATTTTAGGGAAAATGGTGGAAAAAAAGCTTTTCTTGCCAAACCAAAGCGTCAATATCATGTATCTCAATGAGGAGAACATGACATAATGCCCAATCACAAAAAGAATAAAGATTACTATGAGAATCCAAGTTTGTCTCATTTGGCAAATGAACTTTGGTTCTAAGGAAAATGGTGAAATGGAAAGCTTTTCCTACCAAACAAAAGCATCAATATTGTGTATCACAATAAGGAGAACATGATTGTAGTGCCAACCATGAAAAGAATGAAGATTATTATGAGAATCCAAATTTGCCTCAATTAATGGATAAACTTTCTTTGTAAGGAAAATGGTGGAGAGAAAGCTTTTCTTACCAAAGCAAAGCATCAACATTGTGTATCCAAGTGAGGAGAATGTGATTGTAGTGTCGAATCACAAAAAATAGAGATTATTATGAGAATCCAAGTTTGTCTGGTATGACAGATGAACTTTGATTTTATGGAAAATTTGGAAAGAAAAGCTTTTCTTGCCAAACCAAAGCATCAATATCATGTATCTCAATAAAGAGAACATGACATAATGCCCAATCACAAAAAGAATGAAGATTATTATGAGAATCCAAGTTTGTCTCATTTGATGGACAAATTTTGATTGTAAGGAAAATGGCCAAAAAAGCACTTTTCCTGCTAAACCAATGCACAAATATCTTGTATCCCAATGAGGGGAACATGATTGTGGAGTGCAATCACAAAAAGAATGAAGATGGTTGGGAGAATCCAAGTTTGTCTTATTTGACGAATGAACTTTGATTATAAGGAAAATGGTGGATGGAAAAGCTTTTCTTGGAAAGCCAAAGCACTAATATCAAGTATCCCAAGAGGCTAGCATGATTGTCATGCCGAATCACAAAAAAAAATTAGAGATTATTACGATAATATAAGCTTGTCTTTTTTGATAAATGAACTTTGATTCTATGGAAAATATGGAAAGAAAAGCTTTTCTTACCAAACCAAAGTATCAATATCATGCATCCCAATGAGGACAATATAATTATGGTGCACAATCACAAAAAGAATGAAGATTGTTATGAGAATCCAAGTTCATTTTATTTAATGGATGAACTTTGATTATAAGGAAAATAGTGGAGGGAAAAGCTTTTCTTCGAAAGCCAAAGTACTAATATCATGTATCCCAGAACATGATTTTCATGCCGATTCACAAAAAAAAATAAAGATTATTATGAGAATCTAAGTTTGCCTTATTGGATGGACAAACTTTGATTCTATGGAAAATGTGGAAAGAAAAGCTTTTCTTGCCAAACCAAAGCATCCGTATCACGTATCTTGAAGAGTTGAACATGATTTTTGTGCGGAATCACAAAAAGAATGTAGATTATTACAAGAATCATCACTTGTCTCAGCTGATGGATAACCTTTGATTCCAAGGAAAATGGTGGAAAGGAAAGCTTTTCTTACCAAATGAAAGCATCAATATTGTGTATCCCAATAAGAAGAACATGATAGTAGTGCCCAACCAACAAAAGAATGAAGATTATTATGACAATCCAAGTTTGTCTTATTTGATAGATGAACTTTGATTGTAAGGAAAATGGTATGGAGAAAGCTTTTCTTGCGAAACCAAAGCACCAATATTGTGCATCCTAATGAGGAGAACATGATTAGTGCTGATTCACAAAAAAAAATGGAGATTATTAATAGAATCCAAGTTTGTCTTGTCTGATGGATGAACTTTGATTTTATGGAAAATATGGAATGGAATGCTTTTCCTACCAAACTGAAGCATCAGTATCATGTATCCTAATTAGGAGAACATGATTGCGGTGCCCAATCAAAAGAAAAATGAATATTATTATGAGAATCCAAGTTTGTTTTATCTGACGGATGAACTTTGATTATAAGGAAAATGGTGGAGAGAAAACTTTTATTGCCAAACCAAAGCACCAAAATCATGTACCCTGAGAGGAGAATGTGATTGTAGTGCTGAATAACAAAAAAATAGGAACTACTACAAGAATCCAATTTTATCTCATTTGGTAGATGAACTTTGATTCTAGGGAAAATGGCAGATATAAAAGCTTTTCTTGCCAAAGTAAAGCATCAATATCATGTATCTAAAAGAGGAGAACATGATGTAAAACCCCATTATAAAATGAATGAAGATTATTATGAGAATTCATTTTTGTGTCATTTGACAAATGAACCATGATTCTAAGGAAAATGGTGGAAAAGAAAACTTTTACGGCCAAACGAAAGCATCAATATTGTGTATCCCAATAAAGAGAACATGATTGTAGTGCCCAACCACAAAAAGAATGAAGATTATTATGAGAATCCTAATTTATCTCATTTAACAGAGGAACTTGATTGTAAGGAACATGGTAGAGAGAAAGCTTTTCCTGCCAAACCAAAGTGCCAATATCGTGAATCCTAGTGAGGAAAACATGATTTTAGTGCCGAATCACAAAAAAATGGAGATTATTATTAGAATCCAACTTTGTCTCATTTGACGGATAAACTTTGATTTTATGGAAAATGTGGAGTCAAAAGCTTTTCTTGCCAAGCAAAAGCATCAGTGTAATGTATCCCAAAGAGAGGAACATGATTGTGGTGCCCAATCACAAAAAAATGAAGATTATTATAAGAATCTAAGTTGTCTCATTTAACAGATGAACTTTGATTATAAGGAAAATGGTGGAGAGAAAAACTTTTATTGCCAAACCAAAGCATCGATATTGTGTACCCAAAGAGGAGAATGTGATTATAGTGCCTAATAACAAAAAAATAGAGATTATTATGAGAATCTAAGTCTATCTTATTTGATAGACAAACTTTAATTCTAGGGAAAATGGTGGAAAGAGAAGCTTTTCTTGCCAAACCAAACATCAATATCATGTATGATAATGAGGAGAACATGCTGTAGTGCCCAATAACTAGAAAAATGAAGATTATTATGACAATCCAAGTTTGTCTTATTTAAAGCACCAATACATGTACCCAAAGAGGAGAACAAGATTGTAGTGCACAATAACAAAAACAAATAAGGATTATTATGAGAATCCAAGTTTGTGTCATTTGGCGAATGAACCTTGATTATAGAGAAAATGTTGGAAAGAAAAGCTTTTCTTGCCAAACCAAAGCATCAATATCATGTATATCAACAAGAAGAACATGATGTAGTGGCCAATCATGAAAAGAGTGAAGATTATTATGGGAATCCAAGTTTGTCTCATTTGATGGAGGAACTTGGATTATAATGAAAATGGAAAAAAAAAAGCTTTTTTTGCCAAACCAAAGCACTAATATTATACATCCCAAGAAGGAGAACATGATTATGATGCGTAATCACAAAAAGAATGAAGATTGTTACAAGAATCCAAGTCTTTCCTATTTGATGGATGAACTTTGATTATAAGGAAAATGGTGGAGGGAAAAGCTTTTCTTGGAAAGTCAAAGCACCAGTATCATGTATCCCAAGAGGAGAACATGATTGTCATACCGATTCACAAAAAAAAAAAAAAGAGATTATTATGAAAATCCTACTTTATCTTATTTGACGAATAAATTTTGATTCTATGGGAAATATGGAAAGAAAAGGTTTTCTTGCCAAATAAAAGCTTCAGTATCATGCATCCCAATGAGGAGAACATGATTATGGTGTGCAATCATGAAAAGAACGAAGATTGTTATGAGAATCCAAATTGTTTCATTTGACGTATGAACTTTGATTATAAGGAAAATGGTGGAGAGAAAAGCTTTTATTGCCAACCAAAGCAAGAATATCGTGTACCCAGAGAGTATAATGTGATTGTAGTGCCAAATAACAAAAAACTAGAGATTATTACGAGAATCCAAGTTTGCCTTGTTTAATGGATGAACTTTGATTCTAGGGAAAATGGTGGATAGAAAAGCATTTCTTGCCAAACCAAAGTATCAATATCATGTATCTAAAATAGGAGAACATGATGTAGAGCCTAATCATAAAAAGAACAAAGATTATTATAGGAATCCAAATTTGTCTTATTTGACGGACGAACTTTGATTCTAAGGAAAATGGTGGAAAAGAAAGCTTTTTCTACCAAATGAAAGCATCAATATTGTGTATCCCAATAAGGAGAAAATGATTGTAGTGCCCAACAACAAAAATATGAAGATTATTATAAGAATCCAAGTTTATCTCAATTGATGGACAAACATTGATTGTAAGGTACATGGTGGAGAGAAAGCTTTTCTTGCCAAACCAAAGCACCAATATCATGTACCCTAATGAGGAAAACATGATTTTAGTGCCAAATCACAAAAAAAAATAGAGATTATTATGAGAATCTAAGTTTGTCTCATTTGATAGATGAACTTTGATTTTATGGAAAATGTGGAAACAAAAGCTTTTCTTGCCAAGCCAAATCATCAGTATCATGTATCCCAAAGAGAGAAACATGATTATGGTGCCTAATCACAAAAAAATAAAGATTATTATGAGAATCCAAGTTGTCTCATTTGACGAATGAACTTTGATTATAAGGAAAATGATGGAGAGAAAAGCTTTTATTGCCAAACCAAAGCACCGATATCACATACCCAAAAAGGAAAACGTGATTATATGCCTAATAACAAAAAATAGAGATTATTATGAGAACCCAAGTCTGTCTCATTTGACATACGAACTTTGATTCTAGGCAAAATAGTGGAAAGGGAAGCTTTTCTTGCTAAACCAAAGCATCAATATCACGTATGACAATGAAGAGAACATGATGTAGTGCCTAATAACAAAAAGAATGAAGATTATTATGACAATCCAAGTTTATCTTTTTTGAAGGATGAACTTTTATTGTAAGGAAAATGATAGAGAGAAAGCATTTCTTACCAAACCAAAGCACCAATATCTTTTATCTTAATGAGAAGAACATGATTGCAGTGTCGAATCACAAAAAAATGGAGATTATTATGAGAATCCAAGTTTGTCTTATTTGATAGACGACCTTTGATTTCATGAAAAATGTAGAGAGAAAAAGTTTTTCTTGGTAAAGCAAAGAATTAGTATCATGTATCCCAATAAGGAGAAAATGATTGCAATGCCCAATCACAAAAGAAATAGATTATTATAAGAATCCAAGTTTTTCTTATTTGATCTATGAACTTTGATTATAAGGAAAATGGTGGAGAGAAAAGCTTTTATTGCCAAACCAAAGCACCAATGCATGTACCCAAAGAGGAGAATGTGATTGTAGCGTGCATAACAAAAAAGTGGAGATTATTACGAGAATCCTAGTCTGTGTCATTTGGCAGATAAAATTTAATTATAGGGAAAATGGTGGAAAGAAAAGCTTTTCTTGCCAAACCAAAGTATCGATATCATGTATCTCAATGAGAAAAACATGATGTAGTGGCCAATCATGAAAAGAATGAAGATTATTACTCGAATACAAATTTGTCTCATTCGATGGAGGAACTTTGATTGTAACAAAAATGGCTAACGGAAAGCTTTTCTTGCCAAACGAAAGCACCAATATTGTGTATCCCAATGAGGAGAACATGATTGTGGTGTGTAATCACAAAAAAATGAAGATTGTTACGAGAATCTAAGTTTTTCTCATTTGATGGATAAATTTTGATTATGAGGAAAATGGTAGAGGGAAATGCTTTTCTTGGAAAGCTAAAACACAAATATCTTGTATTCCCAGAGGAGAACATGATTGTTGTGCTAATTCATAAAAGAAAATAGAGATTATTATAAGAATCCAAGTTTATCTTGTTTGATGGACGAACTTTGATTCTATGGAAAATGAGGAAAAAAAAGCTTTTATTGCCAAATAAAAGAATCAGTATCATGCATTGTAATTAGGAGAACATGATTATGGTGTGCAATCACGAAAAGAATGAAGATTGTTACAAGAATCCAAGTTGTCTCATTTGATGGATGAACTTTGATTATAAGGAAAATGGTGAAGGGAAAAGCTTTCCCTGGAAACCCAAAGCACAAATATCATGTATCACAAAAGGAGAACATGCTTGTTATGTCGATTCATAAAAAAAATGGAGATTATTATTTGTCTCATTTGATAAACAAACTTTGATTCTATGGAAAATATGGAAAAAAAAAGCTTTTATTGCCAAACCAAAGCATCAATATCATGTCTTCCAATAAGTGGAACATGATTGCAGTGCCCAATCAAAAAAATGGAGATCATTATGAGAATCATTGTTTCTCATAGTTGATGGATAATTTTAACTCTAAGGAAAATAGTGGAAAGGAAATCTTTTCCTGCCAAATGAAAGCATGAATATTATGTATCCTAATAAGAAGAACTTGATTGTCCAACCACAAAAAGAAGAAAGATTATTATGAGAATCCAAGTTTGTCTCATTTGATAGATAAACTTTGATTACAACGAAAATGGTGGAGAGAAAGCTTTTCTCGCCAAACGAAGCCCCAATACCATGTATCCCAATGAGGAGAACATGATCGTAGTGCCAATTCATAAAATACTAGAGAGTATTATAGGAATCCAAGTTTGTCACATTTAATGGATGAACTTTGATTTATGGAAAATGTGGAATAGAATGATTTTCTTGCCAAACTAAAGCATCAGTATTATGTATCCCAATGAGGAGAAAATGACTGCGATGCCTAATCATAAGAAAAATGAAGACTGTTATGAGAATCTAAGTTTGTCTTATTTGACGGATGAATTTTGATTATAAGGAAAATGGCGGAGAGAAAAGCTTTTCCCTTAAAATCAAAGCACCAATATTGTGTATGCCAATGAGTAGAACATGATTGTAGTGCCCAATCACAAAAAGAGTGGAGATTATTATGAGAATCCAAGTTTGTCCCATTTGATGGGCAAACTTTGATTAAATGGAAAATATGGAAGGAAAAGCTTTTCCTACCAAACCAAGGCATCAGTATCATGTATCCCAATGAGTAGAACATGATTGTAGTGCCCAACCAAAAAAAGGATGGAAATTATTACGAGAATCATCGTTTGTCTCAGTTGAAGGATGAACTTTGATTCTAAAGAAAATGGATGAAAGGATAGGTTTTCCTGCCAAACAAAAGCATCAATATTTTGTATCCTAATAAAGAGGACATGATTGTAGTGCCTAATGACAAAAAGAATGAAGATTATCATGAGAATCCATGTTTGTCTCATTTCACAGATGAACTTTGATTATAAGAAAAATGGTGGAGAGAAAGCGTTTCTTGCTAAACCAACACACTAATGTCATGTATCCCAATGAGGAGAATGTGATTGTAGCACCAAATCACAAAGAAAATGGAGATTATTATGAGAATCCAAGTTTATCTCGTTTAACAGATGAACTTTGATTTTATGGAAAATGTGGTAAAAAAAGCTTTTCTTGCTAAGCCAAAGCATCGGTATATCAGGTATCCCGATAAGGAGAAAATGATTACGGTGCCTAATCACAAAAAGAAAAGAAAATTATTACGAGAATCCAAGTTTGTCTTCTTTGATGAATTAATATTAATTATAAGGAAATTGGTGGAGAGAAAAACTTTTATTTCCAAACCAAAGCACCAATATCGTGTACCTAGAACGTGGTTGTAGTGCCCAATAAAACAAATGGAGATGATTATGAGAATCTGAGTTTATGTTGTTTGATGGAGGAACTTTGAATCTAGGGAAACTGGTGGAAAAAAAAGCTTTTTCTACCAAAACCAAAGCATCAATATCATGTATCAAAATGAAGAAAACATGAAAAAGAATGAAGAATATTATGAGAATCCAATTTTATCTAATTTGATGGATAAACTTTGATTGTAAGGAAAATGGTGGAGAGAAAGCTTTTCTTGCCAAACCAAAGCACCAATATCGTGTATCCTAATGAGGAGTGTAGTGCCGAATCATAATAAGAATCCAAGTTTGTCTCGTTTGATAGGCGAACTTTGGTTCTATAGAAAATATGGAAAGAAAAGCTTTTCTTGCCAAACCAAAGCATCAGTGTCATGTACCCCAATGAGGAGAACATGATTGTAGACCCAAATCACAAAAAAATGTAGATTATTATGAGAATCCAAGTTTGTCTCGTTTTATGGATGAACTTTTATTTTATGGAAAATATGGAAAGAAAATCTTTTATTGTCAATCCAAAGTAGCAGTATCATGTATCCCAATAAGGAGAACATGATTATGGTGCACAATCACACAATAAAATGAAGATTATGAGAATCCAAGTTTGTCTCATTCGACGGATGAACTTTGATTCTAGGGAAAATGGTGGGAAGAAAAGCATTTATTGCCAAACAAAACCATCAATATCTTTAGTTTTAGGGAATGAAGATTATTACGAGAATCCAAGTTTGTCTTATTTAACGGGCAAACTTTAGTTTTAGGGAAATTGGTAGAAAGGAAAGCATTACTTGCCAAACCAAAGGATCAATATCATGTGTCTCAATGAGGAGAACATGATGTAGAGCCCAATCATAAAAGGAACAAAGATTATTATGAGAATCCAATTTTGTCTCTTTTTACGGATAAACTTTGATTCTAAGGAAAATAGTGGAAAGAAAAACTTTTCCTACCAAACAAAAGCATCTATATTATGTATCTCAATAAGGAGAACACGATTGTGTGCCCAACCATAAAAAGAATGAAGATTGTTTTGAGAATCCAAGTTTGTCTTATTTGATGGATGAACTTCGATTGTAAGGAACATGGTAGAGAGAAAGCTTTTCTTGCTAAACCAAAGCACCAATATCATGTATCCTAAAGAGGAGAACATGATTATAGCCCTAAATCTAAAAAAAATAGAGATTATTATGAGAATCTAAGTTTGTCTCGTTTGATGGATGAACTTCGATTTTATGGAAAATCTGGAAAAAAAAGCTTTTCTTGCCATGCTAAATCATTAATGTCATGTATCCCAACAAGGAGAACATGATTGTGGTGCCCAATCACAAAAAAATGAAGATTATTACGAGAACCCAAGTTTGTCGTATTTGACAGATGAACTTTGATTATAAGGAAAATGGTGGAGAGAAAAGCTTTTATTGACAAACCAAAGCACCAAAATCATGTACCCAAAGAGGAGAACGTTATTGTAGTGCCCAATAACAAAAAAATGGAGATTATTATGGGAATCCAAGTTTGTCTCATTTGAGGGACAAACTGTAATTTTAGGGAAAATGGTGGAAAGAAAAGCTTTTCTTGTCAAAACAAACCAAAGCATCAATATCATGTATCTCAATAAGGAGGACATGATATTGTGCCCAATCATAAAAAGAATGAAGATTATTATAAGAATTTAGGTTTGCCTCACTTGACATACAAACATTGATTGTAAGGAAAATGGTGAAGAGAAAGTGTTTTATGTCAAACTAAAGTACCAATATTGTGTATGCCAATGAGGAGAACATGATTGTAGTGCCGAATCACAAAATAGCGGAAATGATTTTGAGAATCAAAGTTTGTCATGTTTGATGGGCGAACTTTGATTCTATGGGAAATGTGGAAAGAAAAGCTTTTCTTGCCAAACCAAAGCATCAGTTTCATGTGTCCCGATGATGAGAACATCATTATGGTGCCCAATCATAAAAAAAAATGAAAATTATTACGAGAATCCAAATTTGTCTTATTTCATTATAAACTTCAATTATAAGGAAAATGGTTAAGAGAAAAGCTTTTATTGCCAAACCAAAGCACCAATATCAAGTACTCATAGAGGAGGATGTGATTGTAGTGCCCAACAACAAAAAAATGGAGATGATTACAAGAATCTAAGTTTGTCTCATTTGATGGACGAATTTTGATTTTATGAAAAATGTGGAAAGAAAAGCTTTTCTTCCCAAGCCAAAGCATCAGTATCATGTATCTCAATGAGGAGAACGTGATTGTGGTGCCTACCCACAAAAAAATGAAAACTATTATAAGAATCCAAGTTTGTCACATTTGACAAATAAACATTACTTATAAGGAAAATTGTGGAGAAAAAAGCTTTTATTGCCAAACCAAAGCACTAAAAACATGTACCCAAATAAGAGAATGTGATTGTAGTGCCAACAAAAAAAAATAGAGATTATTACTAGAATCCTAGCTTGTCTCATTTGACAGACGACCTTTCAGTCTAGGGAGAATTATGGAAAGAAAAGCTTTTCTTGCTAAACCAAACCAAAGCATCAATATCATGTATCTCAATAAAGAGAACATGAACTAGTGCCTAATCACAAAAAGAATGAAGATTATTCTGAGAATCCAAGTTTCCCTCGTTTGATTGAAGAATTTCGATTGTGAGGAAAATGCTGAAGAGAAAGCGTTTCCTGCCAAACCAAAGCACCAATATTGTGTATGCCAATAAGGTGAACATAATTGTAGTTTCAAATCACAAAACAATGGAGATTGTTATAAGAATCCAAGTTTGTCTTGTTTGATGGACAAACTTTGATTCTATGGAAAACGTACAAAGAAAAGCTTTTTTTACCAAACCAAAGCATCAGTTTCATGTATCCTGACGATGAGAACATCATTACGGTGCCTAATCACAAAAAAATGAAAATCATTATGAGAATCCAAATTTGTCTTATTTGATGGATGAACTTTGATTATAAGGAAAATGGTGGAGAGAAAAGCTTTTATTGCCAATCCAAAGCACCAATATCAAGTTCCCATAGAGGAGAACGTAATTGTTGCACCCAATAACAAAAAAATGTAGATGATTATGAGAATCCACGTTTGCCTCATTTGATGGACAAACTTTAATTATAGGGCAAATAGTGGAAAGAAAAGTTCTTCTTGCTAAACTAAAGCATGAATATCATGTATCTCAACGAGGAGAACATGATGTAGTGCCTAATTGTAAAAGGAATGAAGATTTTTATGAGAATCCGAGTTTGTCGTAATTGATGGATGAACTTTGATTTTAAGGAAAATGGTGGAAAGGAAAGCTTTTTCTACCAAACGAATCATCAATATTGTGTATCACAATAAGGAAACATGATTGTAGTGCCCAACTACAAAAAGAATAAAGATTATTATGAGAATCCAAGTTTGTCTAATTTGACGAATGAACTTTGATTATAAGGAAAATGATGGAGAGAGTTTTCTTGCCAAACGAAAGCACCAATATCGTGTATCTCAGTAAGGAGAACATGATTGTAGTGCTAAATCACAAAAAAAATGGTGATTATTATTAGAATCCAAGTTTGCCTTGTTTAATGAACGAACTTTTATTTTATAGAAAATATGGAAAGAAAAGCTTTTCTTGCCAAGCCAAAGCTTTAGTACCATATATCCTAATGAGGAGAACATGATTGTGGTGCCTAATCATAAGAAAATGAACACTATTATGAGAACCAAGTTTGTCACATTTGATGGATAAACGTTGATTATAAGGAAAATGGTGGAGAGAAAAGCTTTTATTGCCAAACCATAGCACCAAAATCGTGTACCCATAAGGAGGAAATGATTGTAATGCCTAATAATAAAAAAATGGAGATGATTACGAGAATCCATGTTTCTCTTATTTGGTGGATGAACTTTGATTATAAGGAAAATGGTGGAAAAAAAAGCTTTTCTTCCTAAACCAAAGCATCAATATCATGTATCTCAATAAGAAGAATATGATGTAGTGCACAATCACAAAAAGAATGAACATTATTATGAGAATCTGAGTTTGTCACATTTGACAGATGAACTTTGATTTTAAAGAAAATGGTGGAAAGGAAAGCTTTCCCTGCCAAATGAAAGCATCAATATTTTGTATCGTAATAAGGAAGACATCATTGTAGTGCCTAACTACAAAGAGAATGAAGATTATTATGAGAATCCAAGTTTGTCTCATTTGATGAATGAACTTTAATTGTTAGGAAAATGGTGGAGAGAAAGCTTTTCTTGCCAAATGAAAGCACCAATATCGTGTATCGAAAAAAAAATGTGATTATGTGCCTAATAACAAAACAAATAGAGATTATTACGAGAATCCAACCTTGTCTTGTTTGACGAACAAACTTTGATTCTAGGGAAAATAATGGAAAGAAAAGATTTTCTTGCCAAACCAAACCAAACCAAATCATTGTTATCATGTACTCAATGAGGAGAACATGATGTAGTGCCTAATCACAAAAAGAATGAAGATTATTTTGAGAATCTAGGTTTCCCTCATTTGGCTGAAGAACTTTGATTGTGAGGAAAATGGTGAAGAGAAAGAGTTTCCTACCAAACCAAAGCACCAATATCGTGTATGCCAATGAGGAGAACATGATTGTAGTTCTAAATCACAAACCAATAGAGATTATTATGAGAATCCAAGTTTGTCTTGTTTGACAGACGAACTTTGATTCTATGGAAAATGTAGAAAGAAAAGCTTTTCTTGCCAAACCAAAGCATCAATTTCATGTATCCTGATGATGAGAACATTATTACGATGCCCAATCACAAAAAAATAAAAATTATTATGAGAATCCAAATTTGTCTTATTTGCTGGATGAACTTTGATTATAAAGAAAATGGTGGAGAGAAAAGCTTTTACTGCCAATCCAAAGCACCAATATCAAGTACCTATAAAGGAGAACGTGATGGTTGTGCGCAATAACAAAAAAATGCAAATGATTACGAGAGTCCAAGTTTATCTCATTTAAAGGACAAACTTTAATTATAGGGAAAATGGTGGAAAGAAAAGCATTTCTTGCAAAACCAATGCATCAATATCATGTATCTCAACAAGGACAACATGATGTTATGCCCAATCACAAGAGGAATGAAGATTATTATGAGAATTTGAGTTTGTCATAATTAATGGATGAACTTTGATTTTAAGGAAAATAGTGGAAAGGAAAGATTTTCCTGCCAAACGAAAGCATTGTGTATCGCAATAAGGAAAACATAACTATAGTGCCCAACCACAAAAAGAATGAAGATTATTATTGGAATCCATATTTGCCTAATTTGATGAATAAACTTTGATTGTAAGGAAAATGGTGGAGAGAAAGCTTTTCTTACCAAACGAAAGCACCAATATCGTGTATCCTAGTAAGGAGAACATGATTGTAGTGTCGAATTACAAAAAAATGGTGATTATTGTGAGAACCCAAGTTTGTCTCTTTTGACAAATGAACTTTGATTTTATGGAAAATGTGGAAAGAAAAGCTCTTTTCTTGCCAAGCGAAAGCATCATTATCATGTATCACAATAAGGAGAACAAGATTGTGGTGCCTAACCACAAAAAAATAAAGACTATTACGAGAATCAAGTTTATCTCATTTGATAGATAAACATTGATTATAAGGAAAATGGTGGAGAGAAAAGCTTTTATTGCCAAACCAAAGCACCAAAATCGTGTACCCAAAGAGGAGAATGTGATTGTAGTACCCAATAACAAAAAATAAAGATTATTATAAAAATCCAAGCTTGTCTCTTTTGATGAACAAACTTTAATACTAGGGAAAATGGTGGAAAGAAAAGCTTTTCTTGCCAAACCAAACCAAAGCATCAATATCATGTATCTCAATGAGGAGAACATGATGTAGTGCCCAATAACAAAAAGAATGAAGATTATTTTGAGAATCTAGGTTTCCCTTATTTGACTGAAGAACTTGGATAGTGAGGAAATGCTGAAGAGATAGCATTTCTTGCAAAACCAAAGCATCAATATCGTGTATGCCAATTACGAGAACATGATTGTAGTTTCAAATAAAAAAATGGAGATTATTACGGAATCAAGTTCACCTTGCTTAACGAACAAACCTTGATTCTATGCAAAATCTAGAAAGAAAAGCTTTTTTTGCCAAGCCAAAGCATCAGTTTCACATATCCCGATGATGTGAACATCATTACGGTGCCCAATAACAAAAAAATGAAAATTATTATAGGAATCCAAGTTTGTCTTATTTGATGGATGAACTTTCATTATAAGGAAAATGGTGGGGAAAAAAGCTTTTATTGCCAAACCAAGGCACCAAAATCATGTACCCAAAGAGGAGAACATGATTGTAGTGCCTATTAACAAAAATGGAGATTATTACAAGAATCCAAGTTTGTCTCACTTGATGGACGAACATTAATTGTAGGGAAAATGATTGTAGTTTCAAATCACAAAATAGTGGATATTATTATGAGAATCCAAGTTTGTCTTGTTTAATAGATGAACTTTGATTCTATGGAAAATATGGAAAGAAATGCTTTTCTTGCCAAACCAATGCATCAATATCATTTATCATGATGATGAGAACATCAATATGGTGCCCAATCACAAAAAAATAAAAATTATTACGAGAATCCAAATTTATCTCATTTGATGGATGAAATTTGATTATAAGAAAAAAAGGTGGAGAGAAAAGCTTTTATTGCCAAACCAAAGCACCAATATCATGTACCCATAGAGGAGAACATGATTGTAGCTCCCAATAACAAAAAAATGGAGATGATTATAAGAATCAAAGTTTGTCTCGTTTGACAAATAAACTTTGATTTTAGGGAAAATAGTGGAAAAAAAAGCTTTTCTTGCAAAACCAAAGCATCAATATCATGTATCTCAATGAGCAGATCATGATGTAATGCCCAATCACAAAAGGAATAAAGATTATTTTGAGAATCCAAGTTTGTCCCATTTGACAGATGAACTTTTATTTTAAGAAAAATGGTGAAAAGGAAAGCTTTTCTTGCCGAACGAAAGCATCAATTTGTGTATTGTAATAAGGAAAATATGATTGTTGTGCCCAGCCATAAAAAGAATGAAGATTATTATGAGAATCCAAGTTTGCCTCATTTGATGAATAAAGTTTGATTGTAAGGAAAATGGTGGAGAGAAAGCTTTTCTTGCCAAACGAAAGCACAAGTATCTTTTATCCCAGTGAGGAGAACATGATTATAGTGCCGAATCACAAAAAAATTGTGATTGTTATGAGAATCCAAGTTTGTCACATTTGACAGATGAACTTTGATTTTATGGAAATTGTGGAAAAAAAAAGCTTTTCTTGCCAAGCCAAGGCATCAATATCATGTATCCCAATGAGGAGAACATGATTGTGGTGCCTAACCACAAAAAAAATGAAGACTATTATGAGAATCCAAGTTTGCCTCATTTGACAGATTAACTATGATGACAAGGAAAATAGTGGAGAGAAAAGCTTTTATTGCCGAACCAAAGCACCAAAATCATGTACCCAAAGAGGAGAACGTGATTGTAGTGCCCAATAACAAAAAAAATAGAGATTATTACAAGAATCCAAGTTTGTCTTGCTTGATGGATGAACTTTGATTCTAGGGAAAATGGTGGATAGAAAAGCTTTTCTTACCAAATCAAACCAAAGCATCAATATCATGTATCTCAATGAGGAGAACATGATGTAGTGCACAATCACAAAAAGAATGAAAATTATTTTGACAATCCAAGTTTCCCTCATTTGACTGATGAACTTTGATTGCAAGGAAAATGGTGGAAGGGAAAGCTTTTCTTGCCAAACAAAAGCACCAATATCATATGTGCCAATGAGGAGAACATGATTGTAGTACCGAATTGTGAAACAATGGTGATTATTATAGGAATCCAAATTTGTCTCGTTTGAGGAATAAACTTTAATTATACAAAAAATGGTGGAAAGAAATGCTTTTATTGCCAAACCAAAGCACCAATATCATATACCCATAAAGGAGAATCTGATTCAGGTGCCTAATAACAAAAAAAATGGAGATGATTATGAAAATCCAAGTTTGTCTCGTTTGATGTATAAGCTTCAATTCTAGGGAAAATGGTGGAAAGAAAGGTTTTTCTTGCCAAACCAAAGCATCAATATCATGTATCTTAATAAGGAGAACATGATGTAGTGGCCAATCACAAAAAGAATAAAGATTATTATGAAAATCCAAGTTTATCTGATTTTACGGATGAACTTTGATTTTAAGGAAAATAGTGGAAAGGAAAGCTTTTCCTGTGAAACGAAAGCATCAATATTATGTATCGCTATAACGAAAACATGATTATAGTGCCCAACCATAAAAAAAATGATGATTATTATAAGAATCCAAGTTTGTCTCATTTGACGGACGAACTTTGATACTAGGGAAAATGGTGGAGAGAAAGCTTTTCTTCCCAAACCAAAGCACCAATATCATGTGTCCTAGTGAGAAGAACATGATTGCAGTGTCGAATCATAAAAGAATAGAGATTACTATGAGAATCCATGTTTGTCTTAGTTGACAGATGAACTTTGATTTTACAGAAAATATGGAAAGAAAGCCTTTTCTTGCTAAGTCAAAGCATTAGTGTCATGTATCCCAATAAAGAAAACATAATTATGGTGCCTAATGGCAAAAAAATGAAGACTATTATGAGAATCTAAGTTTGTCTCATTTGATAAATGAACATTGATTATAAGGAAAATGGTGGAGAGAAAATCTTTTATTGCCAAACCAAAGCACCAAAATTGTGCACCCAAAGAGGAGAACATAATTGTAGTGCCCAATAAGCAAAAAAAAGGAGATTATTTTGAGAATCAAAGTGTGTCTCGTTTAAAGGATGAATGAACTTTGATTCAAAGGAAAACGGTGGAAAGAAAGGCTTTTCTTGCCAAACCAAACCAAAGCATCAATATCATGTATCTCAATGCAAAGAACATGATGTAATGCCCAATCACAAAATGAATGAAGAATATTATGAGAATCAAGGTTTGCCTTATTTGACAGACAACCTTTGATTGTATGGAAAATGGTGAAGAGAAAGTGTTTCCTACCAAACCAAGGCACCAAGATTGTGATTATTATAAGAATCCATGTTTGTCTTGTTTGACGGACGAGCTTTAATTCTATGGAAAATGTGAAAGAAAAGCTTTTCTTGCCAAACCAAAGCATCAATATCATTTATCATGATGATGAGAACATCATTACGGTGCCCAACCACCAAAAAAAAATTATTATGAGAATTTAAATTTGTCTCATTTGACGAATAAACTTTGATTATAAGGAAAATGGTGGAGAGAAAAGCTTTTATTGCCAAGCCAAATCACCAATATCATGTACCCATAGAGGAGAACAAGATTGTAGTGCCAAATAACAAAAAAAATGGAGATGATTATAAGAATTGAAGTTTGCCTCGTTTGACAAATGAACTTTGATTTTAGGGAAAACGGTGGAAAAAAAAGCTTTTCTTGCAAAACCAAAGCATCAATATCATATATCTCAATGAAGAGAGCATGATGTCATGCCCAATCACAAAAAAAATAGAGATTATTATGAGTATCCAAGTTTGCCTTATTTGACGAACGAACTTTGATTGTAAGGAAAATAGTGGAAAGAAAGCTTTTTTTACTGAACCAAAGCACCAATATCATGTATCCCAACAAGGAAAACATGATTGTAATGCCAAATAAAAAATATGGAGAGTATTATATGAATCTAAGTTTGTCTTATTTCATGGACAAACTTTGACTTTATGGAAATTATGGGAAGAAAAGCTTTTCTTGCCAAGCCAAAGCATTAGTATCACG
Source organism: Adansonia grandidieri (assembly GCA_038382065.1). NCBI lineage: Eukaryota > Viridiplantae > Streptophyta > Magnoliopsida > Malvales > Malvaceae > Adansonia > Adansonia grandidieri. Next base: position 55,011 of record JBBYHK010263621.1, on the reverse strand, counting down.
TTTCCCAATAAGGAAAACCTAGTTATGGTGCCCAATCACAAAAATGTGCAGACTACTACGAGAATCCAAGTTTGTCTCATTTGATGGATGAACTTTGATTATATGAAAAATGGTGGAGAGAAAAGCTTTCATTGCCAAACAAAAACACCAAAATCATGTGCCTAAAGAGGAGTACATGATTGTAGTGCCCAATAACAAAAAAAATAGAGATTATTATGAGAATCCAAGTTTTCTTGTTTGATGGATGAACTTTGATTCTAGGGAAGATGGTGGCAAGAAAAGCATTTCTTGCCAAACCAAACCAAAGCATCAATATTGCATATTGCAATAAGGAAAACATGATTGTAGTGCCCAGTGACAAAAATAATGAAGATTATTATGAGAATCCAAGTTTATCTCATTTGACGGACAAACTTTGATTATAAGGAAAGTGGTAGCAAGAAAGCTTTTCTTGCCAAATGAAAGCACCAATATCATGTATCCCAATGAAAAGAATATGATTATAGTACCGAATCATAAAAATGGAGATTATTACGAGAATCAAAGTTAGTCTCATTTGATGGATGAACTTTGATTTTATGAAAAATGCGAGAAGGAAAGCTTTTCTTGCCAAACCAAAGCATCAGTATTACGAATCCCAATGAGAAGAATATAATTGCGGTGCCTAATCACAAGAAAAAAAATGAAGATTACTACTAGTATCTATGTTTGTCTCATTTGACAAATAAACTTTGGTTCTAAGGAAAATGGTGGAGGGAAAAGCTTTTATTGACAAACCAAAGCACCAGTATCATGTACCCAAAAAGGAAAAGGTGATTGTAGTGCCCAATAACAAAAAAATGGAGATTATTATGAGAATCTAAGTTTGTTTCATTTGACGAATGAACTTTGATGGTAGGGAAAATGGTAGAAAGAAAAGCTTTCCTTACCAAACCAAAGCATCTCAAATAAGAGAACATGATGTTGTGCCCAATCACAAAAGGTATGAAGATTGTTATGAGAATCCATGTTTGTTTCATTTGACAGATGAACATTGATTGCAAGAAAAATAGTGGAAAGAAAGAGTTTCTTACCAAGCCAAGGCTCCAATATCGTGTACCCAAAGAGGAGAACGTGATTGTAGTGCCTAATAATAAAAAAAATGGAGATGATTACAAGAATCTTAGGTTGTCAACTTTGACGGATGAACTTTGATTTTAGGAAAAATGGAAGAAAAATAGCTTTTCTTGCCAAACAAAACCAAAGCATCAATATCATGCATCTCAATGAAAAGAACATAGAGTAGTGCCTAATCACAAAAAGGATGAAGATTATTATGAGAATCCAAGTTTGTCTCATTTGACGGATGAACTTTGATTCTAAGGAAAATGGTGGAACAGAAACCTCTCCTGCCAAACGAAAGCACCACTATCATGTATGCCAATGAGGAGAACATGATTGTAGTGTCGAGCTGCAAGATAATGGGGATTATTATAAGAATGCAAATTTGTCCTATTTGATGTATGAACTTTGATTGTAAGGAAAATGGTGGAGAGAAAAGCTTTTATTGCCAAACCAAAGCACCAATATCATGTACCAATAGAGGAGAACATGATTGTGGTGCCCAATAACAAGAAAATAGAGATGATTATAAGAATCGAAGTTTCTCCTATATGATGGATGACCTTTGATGCAAGGGAAAATAGTGGAAGGAAAAGCTTTTCATGCCAAACCAAAGCATCAATATCATGTATTTCAATGAGAAAACATGATGTAGTGCCCAGTCACAAAAAAAATGAAGATTATTATAAGAATCCAAGTTTGTCTTATTTAACAGATGAACTTTGATTTTAAGGCAATGGTGGAAAGGAAAGCTTTTCCCGCCAAACGAAAGCATTAATATTGTGTATTGCATTAAGGAAAACATGATTGTAGTGCTGAACCATAAAATGAATGAAGATTATTATGAGAATCCATTTTGTCGTATTTGACAGATGAACTTTGATTGCAAGGAAAATGGTGCAGAGAAAGCTTTTCTTCCCCAACCAAAGCAACAATATCGTGTATCCCAGTGTAGGAGAACATGATTGTAGTGCTAAATCATAAAAAAATGGAGATTATTATAGGAATCCAAGTTTGTCTTATTTGACGGATGAAGTTTGATTTTATGGAAAATATGGAAAGAAAAGCTTTTCTTGCCAAGCCAAAGCATTGGTGTCATGTATCCCCATAAAGAGAACAAGATTATGGTGCCTACTGACAAAAAAAATGAAGACTATTATAAGAATCCAAGTTTGTCTTATTTGACGGATAAACTTTGATTTTAAGGAAAATGATCGAGAGAAAATCTTTTATTGCCAAACCAAAACACTAAAATCTTGCACCTAAAAAGGAGAACATGATTGTAGTGCCTAATAAAAAAATGAAGATTATTATAAGAATCCAAGTTTGTCTCGTTTGAAAGATGAACTTTGATTCAAAAGAAAATGGTGGAAAGAAAAGCTTTTCTTACCAAACCAAACCAAACCAAAGCATCAATATCATGTATCACAATGAGGAGAACATGATGTAGTGCCCAATCACAAAAAGAATGAAGATTGTTATAAGAGTCCAAGTTTCCCTCGTTTGATGGATGAACTTTGATTATAAGGAAAATGGTGAAGAGAAAGCACTTTCTACTAAACCAAAGCACCAATATTGTTTATGGCAATAAGGAGAACATGATTGTAGTTCCTAATTGCAAAACAATGGAGATTATTATAAGAATCCATGTTTGTCTTGTTCGATGGACATACTTTGATTAAATGGAAAATATGGAAAGAAAAGCTTTTCATGCCAAACCAAAGCATGATTATCATTTATCCTGATGATGAGAACATCATTACGATGCCCAATCACAAAAAGAATGAAGATTATTATGAGAGCCCAATTTTCCCTCATTTGATGGACGAACTTTGATTATAAGGAAAATGGTGAAGAAAAAGCGTTTCCTACCAAACCAAAGCACCAATATTGTTTATGGCAATAAGGAGAACATGATTGTAGTTCCCAATTGCAAAACAATAGAGATTATTATAAAAATCCATGTTTATCTTGTTTGATGGACATACTTTGATTAAATGGAAAATATGGAAAGAAAAACTTTTCATGCCAAACCAAAGCATGAATATCATTTATCCTGACGATGAGAACATCATTACAGTGCCTAATCACAAAAGAAATGAAAATTATTATGAGAATCCAAATTTCTCTCATTTGACAGATGAACATTGATTATAAGGAAAATAGAGAAAAGCCTTTTATTGCCAAACTAAAGCACCAATATCATGTACTGATAAAGGAGAACATAATTATAGTGCCCAATAACAAGAAAATAGAGATGATTTTGAGAATCTAAGTTTGTCTTATTTGATAGACGATCTTTGATGCAATGGGAAATGGTGGAAGGAAAAGCTTTTCATACCAAATGAAAGCATCAATATCATGTATCTCAACAAGAGAACATGATGTAGTGCCCAGTCACAGAAAAATGAAGATTATTATGAGAATCCAAGTTTATCTTATTTGATAGACGAACTTTGATTTTAAAGCAAATGGTGGAAAAAAAAGCTTTTCCCGCTAAACGAAAGCATCAATATTGTGTATGGCATTAGGGAAAACATGATTGTAGTGCCCAACCACAAAAAGAATAAAGATTATTATGAGAATCAATGTCTGTCTCATTTGACAGATGAACTTTGATTGTAAAGAAAATGGTGGAGAAAAAGTTTTCTTCCTAAACTAAAGCACCAATATCGTGTATCCTAAAAAGGAGAACATGATTGCAGTGCCAAATCACAAAAAAGTGGAGATTATTATAGGAATCCAAATTTATCTTGTTTGACGGATGAACTTTGATTTTATGGCAAATATGGAAAGAAAAGCTTTTCCTGCTAAGCCAAAGCATTGGTGTCATGTATCCCAATAAGGGGAACAAGATTATGGTGCCTAATGACAAAAAAAATGAAGACTATTATGAGAATCCAAGTTTTTCTTATTTCATGGATAAACTTTGATTATAAGGAAAATGGTGGAGAGAAAATCTTTTATTGCCAAACCAAAGCACCAAAATCGTGCACCTAAAAAAGAAAACATGATTGTAGTGCCCAATAAAAAAAATGGACATTATTATGAGAATCCAAGTTTGTCTCATTTCAAGGATGAACTTTGATTCGAGACAAAATGGTGGAAAGAAAAGTTTTTCTTGCCAACCCAAACCAAAGCATCAATATCATGTATCACAATGAGGAGAACATGATGTAGTACCCAATCACTAAAAGAATGAAGATTATTATGAAAATCCAGGTTTACCTTGTTTGACGGATGAACTTTGATTATAAGAAAAATGGTGAAGAGAAAGCGTTTCCTGCCAAACCAAAGCACCAATATCGTTTATGGCAATGAGGAGAAAATGATTGTAGTTCCCAATTGCAAAATAATGGAGATTGTTGTAAAAATCCATGTTTATCCTGTTTGACAGACAGACTTTGATTAAATGGAAAATGTGGAAAGAAAAGCTTTACATGCCAAACTAATGCACCAATATCATTTATCTTGATGATGAGAGCATCATTACTATGCCCAATCACAACAGAAAAGAAAATTATTATGAGAATCCAAATTTCTCTTATTTGATGGATGAACATTGATTATAAAGAAAATGGTGGAGAGAAAAGCTTTTATTGCCAAACCAGAGCACCAATATCTTGTACCCATACAGGAGAACATGATTATAGTGCCCAATAACAAAAAAATGGAGATGATTACAAAGAATCAAAGTTTGTCTTGTTTGATGGATAAACTTTGATTATGGGAAAAATGTTGGAAGGAAAAGTTTTTCTTGCCAAACAAAGCATCAGTATCATGTATCTCAAGGAGGAGAGCATAATGTAGTGCCCAAACACAAAAAAAAGTGTAGATTACTATGGGAATCCAAGTCTATCTTATTTGACGAATAAACTTTGATTTTAAGGAAAATGGTTGAAATGAAAGCTTTTCTAGCCAAATGAAAGCATTAATATTATGTATTGCAATAAGAAAAACATGATAGTGGTGCCCAACCATAAAAGGAATAAAGATTATTATGAGAATCAAAGTTTGTCTCATTTGATGGATTAACTTTGAATCAAAGGAAAATGGTGGAGAGGAAAGCTTTTATTGCCAAACCAAAGCACCAAAATCGTGTATGCCAATCAAGAGAACATGATTATGTGCCAAATCACAAAACAATGGAGATTATTATAAGAATCCAAGTTTGTCTTGTTTTAGGGACAAACTTTGATTCTATGGAAAATATGGAAATAAAAGCTTTTCTTACGAAACTAAAGCATCAGTATCATGTATCCGATGATAAGAACATTATTACGGTGCCCAGTCACAAAAAAAAATGAAAATCATTATGAGAATCCAAATTTGTCTCATTTGATAGATGAACTTGGACTCTAAAAAGAATGATGGAGAGAAAACCTTTTATTGCCAAACCAAAGAACCAATATCATGTACCCATAAAGGAGAACGTGATTGTAGTGCACAATAACAGAAAAAAAAACAAAAAAAAATGAGATTATTATGAGAGTCCAAGTTTGTCTCGTTTGATGGATGAACTTTGATTCCAGGGAAAATGGTGGAAAGAAAAGCTTTTCTTACCAAACCAAAGCATCAATATCATGTATCTCAATGAGAAGAACATGTAATGCCTAATCACAAAAGGAATGAAGATTATTATGAGAATCGATGTTTGTCTATTTTGATGGATGAACTTTGATTACAAGGAAAATAGTGGAAAGAAAGCGTTTCTTGCCAAACTAAAGCTCCAATATCGTGTACCCAAAGAGGAAAATGTTATTATAGTGCCTAATAATAAAAAAATAAAGATGATTATAAGAATCTCAATTTGTTTCATTTAATGGATGAACTTAGATTTTAGGGAAAATGGAAGAAATAATAGTTTTTCTTGCCAAACCAAACCAAAGCATCAATATCATATACCTCTATGAGGAAAACTTGATATAGTGCCCAATCACAAAAAGAATGAAGATTATTATGAGAATCCACGTTTATCTCACTTGATAGATGGACTTTGATTCCAAGGAAAATGGCAAAAGGGAAAGCTTTTCTTGCCAAATGAAACTGCCAATATCATGTATGCCAATGAGGAGAACATGATTGTAGTGCCAAATCATGAAACAATGGAGATTATTATGAGAATCCAAGTTTGTATTGTTTGACGGATAAACTTTGATTCTATGGAAAATATGGAAAGAAAAGCTTTTCTTGCCAAGCGAAAGCATCAGCATCATACATCTTGATGATGAGAACATCATTATGGTGCCTAATCATAAAAAAATGAAAATTGTTATGAGAATCCAAATTTATCTCATTTTACAAATGAACTTTAATTTTAAGGAAAATGGTGGAGAGAAAAGCTTTTATTGTAAAACCAGAGCACCAATATCATGTACCCATAGCAGAGAACGTGATTGTGGTGCCCAATAACAAAAAAATGGAGATGATTATGAGAATCTACGTTTGTTTCATTTGATAAATGAACTTTGATTCTAGGGAAAATAATGGAAAGAGAAGTTTTTCTTGCCAAACCAAAGCATCAATATCATGTATTTTAATGAGGAGAACATGATGTAGTGCCCAATCACAAAAAGAATAAAGATTATTATGAGAACCAAAGTTTATCTCATTTGATAGACGGACTTTGATTTTAAGGAAAATGGTAGAAAGGAAAGCTTTTCCCGCCAAATGAGAGCATCGATATTGTGTATCACATTAAGGAAAACATGATTGTAATGCCCAACCACAAAAAGAATGAATATTATTGTGAGAATCCATGTTTGTATCATTTGACGGGGAACTTTGATAGCAAGGAAAATGGTGGAGAGAAAGCTTTTCTTCCCAAACCAAAGCACCGATATCATGTAGCATAGTGAGAAGAACATGATTGCAGTGCCAAATCACAAAAAATAGAGATTATTATGAGAATCCAAGTTTGTTTTATTTGACAGACGAACTTTGTTTTATGAAAATATTGAAAGAAAAGCTTTTCTTGCCAAGCCAAAGCATTAGTGTCATGCATCCCAATAAGAAGAATGCGATTGTGGTGCCTAATGACAAAAAAATGAAGAGTATTATGAGAATCCAAATTTGTCTCATTTGACGGATGAACTTTAAATATTAGGAAAATGGTGGAGAGAAAATCTTTTATTGCCAAACCAAAGCATCAAAATCCTGCAACCAAAGAGGAGAACATGATTATAGTGCCCACTAACAAAACAATGGAGATTATTATGAGAATCAAAGTTTATCTTATTTGAAGGATGAACTTTGATTCTATGGAAAATGGTCGAAAGGAAAGCTTTTCTTGCCAAACCAAGCCAAAGCATCAATATCAAGTATCTCAATCAGGAGAAAATGATGTAGTGCCCAATCACGAAAAGAATGAAGATTATTATAAGAATTTAAGTTTGCCTTATTTAACGAACTTTGACTTTAAGGAAAATGGTGGAAATGAAAGCTTTTCCTGCCAAACAAAAGCATCAATGTTGTGTATTGCATTAAGGAAAACATGATTGTAGTGCCTAACCAAAAAAAGAATGAAGATTATTATGAGAATTCATGTTTGTCTCATTTGATGTATAAACTTTGATTGCAAGGAAAATGGTGGAGAGAAAGCTTTTCTTCCCAAACCAAAGCACCAATATCATGTATCCCAGTAAGGAGAACATGATTGCAATGCCGATTCATAAAAAAAATGTACATTATTATGAGAATTGAAGTTTGTCTTGTTTGATGGACGAACTTTGATTTTATGGAAAATGTGTAAAGTAATGCTTTTTTTGCCAAGCTAAAGCATCAGTATCATGTATCCCAATGCGAACATGATTATGGTGCCTAATGACAAAAAAAGTGAAGACTGTTATAAGAATCCAAGTTTATCTTATTTGATAAAGGAACTTTGATTACAAGGAAAATGGTAGAGAAAAAATCTTTTATTGCTAAATGAAAGAACCAAATTTTTGTATGTAACGAGGAGAACATGATTGTAGTGCCTAATAACTAAAAATGGAGAGTATAATGAGAATCCAAGTTTGTCTTATTTGATGAATGAACTTTAATTTTAGGGAAAATGGTGGAACAAAAAGCTTTTCTTGCCAAACTAAAGCATTAATATCATGTATCTCAATAGGGAGAGCACAATGTAGTGCGCAATCACAAAAGGAGTGAAGATTATTATGAGAATCCAAGTTTATCTCATTTGACAGGTGAACTTTGACTTTAAGAAAAATGGTGGAAATGAAAGCTTTTCCTACCAAATGAAAACATCAAAATTGTGTATCACAATAAAGAAAACATGATTATAGTGGCCAACCATAAAAAAGAACAAAGATTATTATGAGATTCCAAGTTTGTCTCATTTGATGGATGAACATTGATTATAAGGAAAATAGTGGAGAGGAAGCCTTTCTTGCCAAACCAAAGCACCAATATCGTGTATCTCAGTGAGGAGAAAAAGATTGCAGTGCCGAATCACAAAAATATGGAGATTATTTTGAGAATTCAAGTTTGTCTCGTTTGACGGATGAACTTTGATTCATGGGAAAATGATGGAAAAAAAGTTTTTCTTGCCAAACCAAGGAATCGGTATCATATATCTTAATGACGAGAACATGATGTAATGCCTAATCCCAAAAGGAATGAAGATTAGTATGAGAATCTTTGTTTATCTTATTTAACAGACAAACTTTGATTGCAAGGAAATTAGTGGAGAGAAAACATTTCTTGCCAAACCAAGGCTCCAATATCATGTACCCAAAGAGGAGAACGTGATTGTAGTGCCTAATAACAAAAAAATGGAGATGATTATGAGAATCCAAATTTGTCTCATTTGACGGATGAACTTTGATTTTAGGGAAAATTTTAGAAAGAAAAGCTTTTCTTGCCAAACCAAACCCAAGCATTAATATCATGTATCTCAATGAGGAGAACATGACGTAGTACCCAACCACAAAAAGAATGAAATTATTATGAGAATCCAGGTTTACCTCGTTTGACAGACAAACTTTTATTATAAGGAAAATGGTGAAGAGAAAGCATTTCTTGCCAAACTGAAGCACTAATACTGTGCATGCCAATAAGGAGAACATGATTATAGTGCCCAATCATAGAACAATGAAGATTATTACGAGAATCCAAGTTTGTCTAGTCTGATGGATGAACTTTGATTCTATGGAAAATATGGAAAGAAAAGTGTTTCTTGCCAAACCAAAGCATCAGTATCATGTATCCCAATAAGGAGAAAATGATTAAGGTGAGCAATTACAAAAAAAAAAATGAAGATTATTACGAGAATGTAGGTTTGTCTCATTTGACATATGTACTTCGATTATAAGGATTATGGTGGAAGGAAAAGCTTTTCTTGGAAATCCAAAGCACCAATATCATGTATCCCAGTGAGGAGAACATGATTGCAATGCCGAATCATAAAAAAATGTACATTATTATGAGAATTGAAGTTTGTCTTGTTTGATGGACGAACTTTGATTTTATGGAAAATATGGAAGGAAATGCTGTTTTTGCCAAGCTAAAGCATCAATATCATGTATCCCAATGCGAACGTGATTGTGGTACCTAATGACAAAAAAAGTAAAGACTATTATAAGAATCCAAGTTTATCTTATTCGACGAAGGAACTTTGATTACAAGGAAAATGGTAAATAAAAAATCTTTTATTGCCAAATGAAAGCACCAAATTTGTGTATCTAAAGAGGAGAACATGATTGTAGTGCCTAATAACTAAAAATGGAGAGTATAATAAGAATCCAAGTTTGTCTCATTTGATGAATGAACTTTAATTTTAGGGAAAATGGTGGAACGAAAAGCTTTTCTTGCCAAACTAAAGCATCAATATCATGTATCTCAATGGGGAGAGCACGATGTAGTGCGCAATCACAAAAGGAATGAAGATTATTATGAGAATCCAACTTTGTCTCACCCAACATGTGAACTTTGATTATAAGGAATATGGTGGAAGGAAAAGCTTTTCTTGGAAATCCAAAGCACCAATATCATCCCAGTAAGGAGATCATGATTGCAATGCCGAATCCCAAAAAAATAAAGATTATTATGAGAATCTAAGTTTGTCTCATTTGACATATGAACTTCGATTATAAGGAATATGGTGGAAGGAAAGCTTTTCTTGGAAATCCAAAGCACCAATATCATGTATCCCAATGATGAGAACATGGTTGTCATGCCGATTCACAAAAAAAAAAAAAAGATTATTACGAGAATCTATGTTTGCCTTATTTGATTGATGAACTTTGATTCTATGGAAAATATGGAAAGAAAAGCTTTTCCTGCTACTATCTTGTATCCCAATGAGTAAAACATGATTGTAGTTCTCGATCACAAAAATAATAGAGATTATTACGAGAATCATCAACTGTATCAATTAATAAAAGAACTTTGATTACGTGGAAAACAATAGAAAGGAAAGCTTTTCTTGCAAAATAAGAGTGTTAATATTGTGTATCCCAATAAGAAGAACATGATTCTAGTGCCTAACCACAAAAAGAATGAACATTATTATGAGAATCCAAGTTTGTCTTATTTGATAGATAAACTTTGGTTGTAAGAAAAATGGTAGAGAGAAAGCTTTTCTTGCCAAACCAAAGCACCGATATCCTGTATCCCAATGAAGAGAATGTATTGTAGTGCCCAATAAAAAAAATAGAGATTATTATAAGAATCCAAGTTTGTCTCGTTTGATAGATGAACTCTGATTCAAGGGAAAATGATGGAAAGAAAAGCTTTTCTTGCCAAACCAAACCACAAAAAGAATGAAGATTATTATGAGAATCCAGGTTTGCCTAGTTTGATGGATGAACTTTGATTGTAAGACAAATGGCGAGGAGAAAGCATTTCTTGCTAAACCAAAGTACCAATATCGTGTATGCCAATGAAGAGAACATGATTGCAGTTCTGAATCATAAAACAATAGAGATTATTATGAGAATCCAAGTTTGTCTTATTTTACGAATGAACTTTGATTCTATGGAAAATATGGAAGGAAAAGCTTTTTTTGCCAAACCAAAGCATCAATATCATGTATCCTAGTGGGGAGAATGTGATTTCAGTGTCGAATCATAAAAAATGGAGATTATTTTGAGAATCCAAGTTTGTCTTGTTTGACAGGCAAACTTTGATTTGAAGGAAAATGGTGGAAAAAAAAGCTTTCTTGCCCAACCAATGCATTAAAATTTTATATCTTAATGAGGAGAACATGATGTAGTGTCCAATCACAAAAAGAATGAAGATTATTATGAGAATCCAAGTTTGCCTCATTTGAAGGATGAACTTTGATTGTTAAGAAAATGGGGAAGAGAAAGAATTCTGTGCCAAACCAAAGCACCAATATCATGTATGCCAATAAGGAGAACATGGTTGTAGTGTTGAATCCAAAAATAATGGAGATTATTATGAGAATCCAAGCTTGTCTTATTTGATGGATGAATTTTGATTCTATGGAAAATGCAGAAAGAAAAGCTTTTCTTACCAAACCAACACTTCAGTGTCATGTATCCCGATAATGAGAACATCATTACATTTCCTAATAAAAAAAAATGAAAATTATTACGAGAATCCATATTTGTATCATTTGATGGATGAACTTTGATTATAAGGAAGATGGTGGAGAGAAAAGCTTTTATTGACAAACCAAAGCACCAATATCATATGCCCATAGAGGAAAATGTGATTGTAGTGTGCAATAACAAAAAAAATAGAGATGATTACGAGAATCCAAGTTTCTCTTATTTGATGGATGAACTTTGATTATAAGGAAAATAGTGGAGAAAAAGCTTTTCTTGACAAAACAAAGCACCAATATTGTGTATCCCACTAAGAAGAACAAGATTATAGTGCCAAATCAAAAAAAGATAAAGATTATTATGAGAATCCAAGTTTGTCTCATTTGACAAATGAAGTTTGATTTTATGGAAAATGTGGAAAGAAAAGCTTTTCTTGCCAAGCCAAAGCACCGTATCCCGTATCCCAACAAAGAAAGCATGATTATGGTGCCTAATCACGAAACAATAAAACTATTACAAGAATCTGAGTTTGTCTCATTTGATGGTTGAACTTTGATTATAAGGAAAATGGTGGAGAGAAATGCTTTCATTGCCAAACCAAAGCACCAAAATTGTGTACCTAAGGAGACGTGGTTGTAGTGCCCAATAACAAAAAATTGGAGATTATTACAAGAATCCAAGTTTTTCTTGTTTGACGGATGAACTCTGATTCTAGGGAAAATGTTGAAAAGAAAAGCTTTTCTTGCCAAACCAAACCAAAGCATCAATATCATGTATCTTAATGAGGAGAACATGATGTAGTGCCCAATCACAAAAAGAATGAAGATTATTACTAGAATTCAAGTTTGTCTCACTTGACGGATGAACTTTGGTTACAAGAAGAATGGTTGAGAGAAAAGCATTTCTTGCAAAATCAAAGCAGCAATATTGTGTATCCTAATAAGTATAACATGATTGTAGTGCCCAATCGCAAAAAGAATGGATATTATTATGAGAATCACGTTTGCCTCATTTGACGGACTAATTTTTATTCTAGGGAAAATGGTGTTAATAAAAGAATTTCTTGCCAAACTAAAGCATCAATATCATGTATCTTAATGAGAACATGATGTACTGCCCAATCACAAAAAGAATGAAGATTGTTATGAGAATCCTTTTTGTCTCATTTAATGGACGAACTTTGATTTTAAGGAAAATGGTGAAAAGGAAAGCTTTTCTTATTGAACGAAAGCATCAATATTGTGTATCTCAATGAGGAGAACATGATGTAGTGCGCAATCACAAAAAGAATAAAGATTATTATAAGAATCCAAGTTTGTCTCATTTGACAAATGAACTTTGATTATAAGAAAAATGGTGGAAAGAAAAGCTTTTATTGCTAAACCAAAGCACGAATATCGTGTACCCAAAGAGGAGGAAGTGATTGTAGTACCCAATAACAAAAGAAATGAAGATTATTACAAGAATCAAAGTTTGTCTCCTTCGATGAACAAACTTTTGATTCTAAGGAAACAGTGAGAAAAGTTTTTTTTGCCAAACCAAAGGATCCATGTCATGTGTCTCAATGAGGAAAACATGATGTAGTGTCCAGTCATAAACAGAATGAATATTATTATGAGAATCTAGGTTTGTCTCATTTGATGGATGAACTTTGATTATAAGGAAAATGGTGGAGATAAAGCATTTCTTGCTAAACCAAAGCTCCAATATCATGTACCCAAAAAGGAGAACGTGGTTGTAGTGCCCAATAACTAAAAAATAGAGATGATTATACGAATCCGGGTTTGTTTCATTTGACAAATGAATTTTAATTTTAGGGAAAATGGTGGGAAGAAATGCTTTTCTTGCCAAACCAAAGCATCAATATCATGCATCTCAATGAGAAGAACGTGATGTAGTGCCCGTTCACAAGAAGATTGAAGGCTATTATGAGAATCCAGGTTTGTCTCACTTGACAGATGAACTTTGATTATAAGAAGAATGGTGGAGAGAAAACATTTCTAGCCAAACCAAAGCACCAATATCCTGTATGCCAATAAGGAGAGCATGATTGCCATGCCCAATCACAAAAAAATGAAGATTATTATAAGAATCCTAGTTTGTCTCATTTGACTAATGAATTTTAATTACAAGGAAAATGGTGGAGAGAAAAGCTCTTATTGCCAATCCACAGCAACAATATCATGTACCTAAAAAGAAAGTCATGATTGTAGGCCTAATAGCAAAAAAAATAGAGATTATATTGAGAATCCAAGTTTGTCTTGTTTGAAAGACGAACTTCGATTTTAGGGAAAATGGTTAAAAGAAAAGTTTTTTTTTTCTAAACCAAAGCATCAATATCATGTATCTCAATAAGGAAAACTTGATGTAGTGCACACTTACAAAAGGAATAGAGATTATTATGAGAATCCAAGTTTATTTCGTTTGACAGGTGAACTTTGATTATAAGGAATATGGTGGAGAGAAAACGTTTCTTGCACAACAAAGCTCCAGTATCATGCTTCCAAAGAGAAGAACGTGATTGTAGTGCCAAATAACAAAAAGATGGAGATAAGTATGAGAATCCAAGTTTGTCTCATTTGATGAACGAACTTTGATTCTAGGGAAAATGGTGGAAAGAAAAGCTTTTTTTGCCAAACCAAAGCATCCATATCTTGTATCTCAAAGAGGAGAATATGATGCAGTGCCCAATCACAAAAATAATTAAGATTATCATGAGAATCCTGGTTTGTCTCGTTTAATGGATAAACTTTCATTATAAGGAAATAGTGGAGATAATGTGTTTGTTGCTAAACCAAAGCTCCAATATCGTGCACCCAAAGAGGAGAACATGATTGTAGTGCCTAATAACAAAAAAATGGAGATAATTATGAGAATCAAAGTTTGTCTCATTTGATGGGTGTACTTTGATTCTAGGGAAAATGGTGGGAAGAAAAGCTTTTCTTACCAAACCAAAGCATCAATATCATGTATCTCAATGAGTGCCGAATCATAAAAAATAGAAATTATTATGAGAATCCCAGATTGTCTCATTTGATGAATGAACTTTGATTTTATGCAAACTATGTGAGGCAATGCTTTTCTTGTGAAACCAAACATCTGTATCATGTGTCCCAATTAAGAGAACATGATTGCGGTGCCAAATCACAAAAAAAATAAAGATCATGATGAGATCCTAGTTTGTCTTATTTGACTAATAAACTTTGATTACAAGGAAAATGGTGGGGAGAAAAGCTTTTACTACCAAATTGAAGCACCAATATCATGTACCCAAAAAGGAGGACGTGATTATACTGCCCAATAACAAAAAAATGGAGATTATTATGAGAATCCAAGTTTGTCTCATTTCACGAACCAACATTGATACTAGGGAAAATGGTGAAAAAAAAGTTTTTTTGGCCAAACCAAAGCATTAATATCATGTATCTGAATGAGGAGAACTTGATGTAGTACCCACTCATAAAAGGAATAGAGATTATTATGAGGATCTATGTTTGTCTCATTTGATGGATGAACTTTGATTATAAGGAAAATGGTGGAGAAAAAGCATTTCTTGCAAAACAAAGCTCCAATATCGTGCACCCAATGTAAAGCATGTGATTTTACTGCCAAATAACAAAAAGATTGAGATGACTATAAGAATCTAGGTTTGTCACATTTGACAGACGAACTTTGATTCTAGGGAAAATAGTGAAAAGAAAAGCTTTTCTTGCCAAACCAAAGCAGCAATATCATGTATCTCAATGAGGAGAACATGATGTAGTGCCTAATCAAAAAATGAATGAACATTTTTATGCGAATCCAAGTTTGTCTCATTTGATAGATGAACTCTAATTTTAAGGAAAATGGTATTTTCCACTAAACGAAAGTATCAATATTTTGTATTGCAATAAGGAAAACATGATTGTAGGGCCTAACCACAAAAAGAATGAAGATTATTATAAGAATCTATGTTTGTTTCATTTGATAAATGAACTTTGATAGGAAGAAAGATGGTGGAGAGATAGCTTTTCTTCCTAAACCAAAGCACCAATATCATGTATCCCAGTAAGGAGAACATGATTGTAGTGCCGAATTGCAAAAAAATGAAAATTATTATGAGAATCCAAGTTTGTACCGTTTGATAGATAAACTTTGATTTTATGGAAAATGTGGAAAGAAAAGCTTTTCTTGCCAAGCCAAAGCATATCCGAATGAGGAGAACCTGATTGTGGTGCCTAATCACAAAAAAAAAAATGAAGACTATTACAAGAATCCAAGTTTGCCTCTTTTGGTGGATAAACTTTGATTATAAAGAAAATAGTGGAGAAAAAATCATTTATTACCAAACGAAAGCACCAAAATCATGTACCCAAAGAGGAGAACATGATTGTAGTGCCTAGGAACAAAAAAATGGAGATTATTATAAGAATCCAAGTTTGTCTCGTTTGAAGGATGAACTTTGATTGTAGGGAAAATGGTGGAAAGAAAAGCTTTTCTTGCCAAACCAAACCAAAGCATCAACATCATGTATCTCAATGAGGAGAACATGATGTAGTGCCCAATCATAAAATGAATGAAGATTATTATAAGAATCTAGGTTTGCCTTGCTTGATGGGTGAACTTTGATTGTAAGAAAAATGGTGAAGAGAAAGCATTTCTTGCCAAACCAAAGCACTGATATCGTGTGGGCCAATGAGGAGAACATGATTATAGTGCCGAATCACAAAACAATGGAGATTATTTTAAGAATCTAAGTTTGGCTTATTTAATGGACGAACATTGATTCTATAGAAAATATGGAAAGAAAAGCTTTTCTTGCCAAACTAAGGCATCAGTATCATGTATCTCGATGAGGAGAAGGTGATTACAGTGCCCAATCACAAGAAAATAAAAATTATAATAAGAATCAATGTTTGTCTTACCTGACGGATGAACTTTGATTATAAAGAAAATGGTAGAGAGAAAAGCATTTAATGCCAAACCAAAGCACCAATACTGTGTATCCAAAGAGGAAAACATGATTACAATGCCCATTAACAAAAAAATGGAGATTATTATAAGAATCCAATTTTTTCTCATTTGACGGATGAACTTTGATTCTTAGGAAAATGACGAAAGGAAAACCTTTCCTTACCAAACCAAGGCATCAATATCATGTATCTCAATGAGAACATGATGTAGAGCCCAATTACAAAAAAAAAAAAATGAAGATTGTTATGAGAATCCAAGTTTGTCTCATTTGATGGATAAACTTTGATTCTAAGGAAAATGGTGGGAAGGAAAGCTTTTCCTACCAAATGACAACATCAATATTGCGCATCCCAACAAAAAGAACATGATTGTAGTGCCCAACCACAAAGAGAATGAAGATTATTATGAGAATCCAAGTTTGTCTCATTTGAGAGATGAACATTGATTATAAGGAAAATAGTGGTGAGAAAGCTTTTCTTGCCAAACCAAAGTACCAATATCGTGTATCCTAACAAGGAAAACATGGTTGTAGTGCTAAATCATAGAAAAATGGAGATCATTATAAGAATCCAAGTTTGTCTTGTTTGATAGATAAACTTTGATTTTATGGAAATGTGGAAAGGACAGCTTTTCTTGCCAAACCAAAGCATCCATATTGTGTATCCTAATGAGGAGAACATGATTATGGTACCCAATCATAAAAAAAAATGAAGACTAGTACGAGAAACCAAGTTTATCTCCTTGGATGGATGAACTTTTATTATAAGGAAAATGGTTGAGAGAAAAGCTTTTGTTGCCAAACCTAAGCACCAATATCATATACCCAAAAAGGAGAACATGATTGTAATGCCTAATAACAAAAAAAATGGACATTATTATGAGAATCCAAGTTTCTCTTATTTGACGGATGAACTTTGATTGAGGGAAAATGGTGAAAAGAAAAGCTTTTCTTGCCAAACCAAACCAAAGCATCAATATCATGTATCTTAATAAGGAGAACATGATGTAGTGCCCAATCACAAAAGGAATAAAGATTATTATAAGAATATATGTTTGTCTCATTTGACGGATGAACTTTGATTGCAAGCAAAATGGTGGAGAGAAAGCGTTTCTTGCCAAACCTAGGCTCTAATATTAGGTACCCAAAGAGGAGAATGTGATGGTAGTGCCCAATAACAAAAAAATAAAGATGATTACGAGAATCCCAGTTTGTCTCATTTGATAGATAAACTTTGATTTTAGGGAAAATGATAGAAAGAAAAGCTTATCTTGCCAAACAAAGCCAAAGCATCAATATCATATATCCCAACAAGGAGAACATGATGTAGTACCTAATCACAAAAATAATAAAGATTATTATGAGAATCCAAGTTTGCCTCGTTTGATGGATAAACTTTTATTATAAGGAAAATGGTGAAGAGAAAGCATTTCTTACCAAACTGAAGCACCAATATCGTGCATGCCAATAAGGAAAACATGATTATAGTGCCCCGATCACAGAATAATGGAGATTATTATAAGAATCCAAGCTTGGCTCGTTTGATGCATGAACTTTGATTCTATGGAAAATGTGGAAAGAAAAGCTTTTCTTGCCAAACTAAGGCTCCAATATCATGTACCCAAAGAGGAGAACATGATTGTAGTGCCAAATAACAAAAAATGGAGATGATTACGAGAATCCTAGTTTATCTCATTTGACAAATGAATGTTGATTTTAGGGAAAATGGTAGAAAGAAAAATGTTTCTTGCCAAACTAAACCAAAGCATCAATATCATGTATCTCAATGAGGAGAACATGATGTAGTACCTAATCACAAAAAGAATGAAGATTTTTATAAGAATCCAGGTTTGCCTTAGTGACGGATAAACTTTGATTGTAAACGGTGAAGAGAAAGCATTTCTTGCCAAACCGAAGCACCAATATCATGCATGCCAATACGGAGAACATGTTGTAGTGCCTAATCATAGACTAATGGAGATTATTACGAGAATTCAAGTTAATCTCATTTGATGGATGAACTTTGATTATATGAAAAATGCAAAAAAAAAGCTTTTCTTGCCAGATAAAAGCATTAGTATCATATATCCCAATGAAGAGAACATGATGAGGGTGCGCAATTCCAAAAAGAATAAAGATTATTTTGGGAGTCGAAGTTTGTCTCATTTAACATATGAACTTTTATTATAAAGGAAATGGTGGAGGGAAAAGCTTTTCTTGGAAAGCCTAAGCACCAATGTCATGTATCCTAATGAGGAGAACATGATTGTCGTGCCGATTCATAAAATATGCAGATTATTACGAGAATCCATGTTTGTCTCATTTAATGGATGAATTTTGATTCTATGGAAAGTATAGAAAGAAAAGCTTTCCCTACTAAACCAAAGCATCAATATCATGTATCCCAATGAGTAAAAATGAAAATAGTTCTCATTCACAAAAAAATGGAGATTATTATGAGAATCGTCGATTGTCTCAATTGATGGATAAACTTTGATTGTAAGGAAAATAGTGGAAAGGAAAGCTTTTCCTGCCAAACAAAAGTGTTAATATTGTATATCCTAATAAGGAGAACATGGTTCTAGTGCCCAACCACAAAAAAGAAAGACGACTATTATGAGAATCCAAGTTTGTCTTATTTGACAAATGAACTTTGATTTCAAGAAAAATGTTGGAGAGAAAGCTTTCCTTGCTAAATCAAAGCACCAATAGCCTGTATCCCATTGAGGTGAACGTGATTGTAGTGCCCAATAAAAAAAATAGAGATTATTACAAAATCCAAGTTTGTCTCATTTGACGGACGAACTTTGTTTCGAGGGAAAATGATAGTAAAAAAAACTTTTCTTGCCAAACCAAACCAAAGCATTAGTATCATGTTTCTTAATAAAGAGAACATGATGTAGTGCCCAATCACAAAAAGAATAAAGATTGTTATAAGAATCCAGGTTTGCCTTGTTTGATGGATAAAATTGATTATAAGGAAAATGGTGAAGAGAAAGCGTTTTGTGCCAAACCAAAGCACCAATATCATGTATGCCAATGAAGAGAACATGATTATAGTTTCGAATCATAAAATAATGTAGATTATTATGAGAATCCAAGTTTGTCTCATTTGACGAGTGAACTTTGATTTTAAGGAAAATTGTGGAAATGAAAGCTTTTCCTACTAAACCAAAGCATTAGTATCATGTATCTCAATGAGTAAAACATGATTGTAGTTCTCGATCACAAAAAGAATGGAGATTATTACGAGAATCATCGATTGTCTCAATTAACGAATGAACTTTGATTGCAATGAAAACGATGGAAAGGAAAGCTTTTCTTGCCAAACAAAAGTGTCAATGTTATGTATCCCAATAAGTAGATCGTGATTGTAATGCCCAACCACAAGGATAATGAAGATTATTATGAGAACCCAAGCTTGTCTCATTCGATAGAAGAACTTTGATTGTAAGGAAAATGGTGGTGAGAAAGCTTTTTCTGCCAAACCAAAACACCAATATCGTGTATCCTAAGAATCCATTTTAATTGTGGTCTTGAATCATAAAAAAATAGAGATCATTATGAGAATCCAAGTTTGTCTCATTCGACAGATGAACTTTGATTTTATGGAAATGTGGAAAAGAAAGCTTTTCTTGCCAAACCAAAGCATCAAAATCAGGTATCCCAATAAGGAGAACATGATTGTGGTGCCTAATCATGAAAAGAAAGAAGACTATGACTAGAATCCAAGTTTGTCTTACTTGACAGATGAACTTTGATTATAAAGAAAATGGTGGAGAGAAAGTCTTTTATTTCCAAACCTAAACGCCAATATCATGTGTAAGGAGAATGTGATTGTAGTGCCCAATAACAACAAAATGGTGATTATTATAAGAATCCAAGTTTGTTGCATTTGACGGATGAACTTTGATTCAAGGGAAAATGGTGGAAAGAAAAGCTTTTCATGCTAAACCAAACCAAAGCATCAATATCATGTATCTTAATAAAGAGAACATGAAGTAGTGCCTAATCGCAAAAAGAATGAAGATTATTACTGGAATCTAGGTTTGCCTCGTTTGATGGATGAACTTTGATTGTAAGGAAAATAGTGAAGAGAAAGCATTTTGTGCCAAACCAAAGCACTAATATCATGTATGCCAATGAGGAGAACCGATTGTAGTTTCGAATCACAAAACGATGGAGATTATTATGAGAATCCAAGTTTGTCTTGTTTGATGGATGGACTTTGATTCTATGGAAAATATGGAAAGAAAAGCTTTTCTTGCCAAACCAAAGCATCAATATCATTTATCCTGATGATGAGAACATTATTATGGTGCCCATCATAAAAAAATGAAAATTATCATGAGAATCCAAATTTGTCTCATTTGACGGATGAACTTGGATTATAAGGAAAATGGTGGAGAGAAAAGCTTTTATTGCCAAACCTAAGCACCAATATCACATACCCATAAAGGAGAACGTGATTGTAGTGCCAATAACAAAAAATGGAAATGATTACAAGAATTGAAGTTTGTCTCGTTTGACAAACAAACTTTAATTTTAGGGAAAATGGTGGAAAGAAAAGCTTTTCTTATGAAACCAAAGTATCAATGTCATGTATCTCAATGAGGAGAGCATGATGCAGTGCCTAATCACAAAAGGAATGAAGATTATTATAAAAATCCAAGTTTGTCTCATTTGATTGACGGACTTTGATTTTAAGGAAAATGGTGGAAATGAAAGCTTTTCCTGCCAAACAAAAGCATGAAATTTGTGTATCGCAATAATGAAAACATTGTTGTAGTTTCCAACCATAAAAAAGAATAAAGATTATTATGAGATTCCAAGTTTGCCTCATTTGACGGACGAACATTATTATAAGGAAAATAATGGAGAGAGCCTTTCTTACCAAACCAAAGTACCATTATTGTGTATCCCAGTTAGGAAAACATGATTGCAGTGCCGAATCATAAGAAAATGGAGATTATTTTAAGAATCCAAGTTTGTCTCGTTTAATGGATGAACTTTGATTTGAGGGAAAATGATGGAAAGAAAAGCTTTTCTTGCCAAACTAAGGCATCAATATCATGTATCTTAATAAGGAGAACATGATGTAGCACCCAATCACAAAAGAAATAAAGATTATTATGAGAATCCATGTATTTCTTATTTGATGAATGAACTTTGATTGTAAGTAAAATGGTGGAGAGGAAGCGTTTATTGCCAAACCAAGGCTCCAATATCATGTACCCAAAGAGGAAAACATGATTGTAGTACCTAATAACAAAAAAATGAAGATGATTACCAGAATCCAAGTTTGCCTTATTTCACGAATGAACTTTGATTTTAGGGAAAAAGTAGAGACAAAAACTTTTCTTGCTAAAAGACCAATGCATCAATATCATGCCTCTTAATAAGGAAAACATGATGTAGTATTCAATCACAAAAAGAATGAAGATTATTATGAGAATCCAGATTTACCTCGTTTGATGGACAAACTTTGATTAAAAGGAAAATGGTGAAGAGAAAGCATTTCTTGCCAAATCGAAGCACTAATATCGTGCATGCCAATAAAGAGAACATGATTATAGTGCCCAATCACAGAACAATGGAGATTATTACGAGAATCCAAGTTTTTGTCATTTGATGGATGAACTTTGATTCTATGGAAAATATGTAAAGAAAAGCTTTTGTTGCCAAACCAAAGCATTAGTATCATGTATCCCACTACAGAGAACATGATTGGGGTGCACAATTACAAAACTAATGAAAATTATTATGAGAATCCATGTTTGTCTCATTTGACATATGAACTTTGATTATAAGGGAAATGGTGGAGGGAAAAGCTTTTCTAGGAAAGCCAAAGCACTAATATCATGTACCCTAATAAGGAGATCATGGTTGTCATGCTAATTCACAAAAAAATGGAGATTATTACAAGAATCCATGTTTGTCTTATTTGATGGACGAACTTTGATTCTATGGAAAATGTGGAAAGAAAAGTTTTTCCTGCTAAACCAAAGCATCAGCATCTTGTATCCCAATAAGTAGAAAATGATTGTAGTTCTCGATCATAAAAAGAATGAAGATTATTACGAGAATCATCGATTATTTCAATTGGTAGATAAACTTTGATTGCGAGGAAAACTATGGAAAAGATAGCTTTTTGTGCCAAACAAAAGTGTCAATGTTATATAACCCAATAAGGAGAACATGATTCTAGTGCCTAACCATAAAAAGAATGCAGATTATTATGAGAATCCAAGTTTGTCTTATTTGACAAACAAACTTTAACTATAAGAAAAATGGTAGAAAGAAAGCTTTTCTTGCCAAACCAAAGCACCAATATCCTATATCCTAATGAGGAGAACCTGATTTAATGCCCAATAATAAAAATAAAGATTATTACGAGAATCAAAGTTTCTCATGTTTGATGGATGAACTCTGATTCGAGGGAAAATGGTGGAAAAAAAAGCTTTTCTTATCAAACTAAACCAAAGCATCAATATCATGTATCTTAATGAGGAGTACATGATATAGTGCCCAATCACAAAAAGAATGAAGATTATTATGAGAATCTAGGCTTTCCTCATTTGGTGGACAAATTTTGATTATAAGAAAAGTGGTGAATAGAAAGCGTTTTGTGCCAAACCAAAGCACCAATATCGTGTATGCCAATGAGGAGAATATGATAGTAGTTCTGAATCATAAAACAATGGAGATTATTATTAGAATCCAAGTTTGTCTCGTTTGATAGACGAACTTTGATTTTAGGGAAAATGGTGGAAAGAAAAGCTTTTCTTGTCAAACCAAAGCATCAATATCCTGCATCTCAATGAGGACAACATGATGTAGTGCCCAATCATAAAAAGAATGAAGGCTATTATGATAATCGATGTTTATCTTATTTGATGGTTGAACTTTGATTTGAAGAAAAATGGTAGAAAGGAAAGCAATAAAAGCATCAATATTATGTATCGCAATAAGGAAAACATGATTATATGCCCAACCGCAAAAAGAATAAAGATTATTATGAGAATCTGTATTTCTCTTATTTAATTGATGAACTTTGATTGTGAGGAAAATGGTGGAGAGAAAGCTTTTCTCTCCAAACCAAAGCACCAATATTGTGTATCCTAGTGAGGAGAACATGATTATAGTGCCAAATCAAAAAAAAAATAGAGATTGTTATAAGAATCCAAGTTTGTCTCATTTGACGGACAAACTTTGACTTTATGGAAAATATGGAAATAAAAGCTTTTCTTGCTAAGCCAAGGCATTAGTATCATGCATCCTAATGAGGAGAACATGATTGTGGTGCCTACTCACAAAAAAAAAATGAAACTATTATGAGAATTCAAGTTTGTCTCATTTGATGGATGAACTTTGATTATAAGGAAAATGGTGGAGAGAAAGCTTTTATTGCTAAACCAAAGCACCAAAATCGTGTACCCAAGGAGGAGAACATGGTTGTAGTGCCCAACAAAAAAAATAGAGATTAATTAAAAGAATCCAAGTTTGTCTTGTTTGACAGATGAACTTTGATTCTAGGGAAAATAGTGGGAAAAAAAGCTTTTCTTCCCAAACCAAACCAAAGATCAATATCATGTATCTCAATGAGGAGAACGTGATGTAGTGCCCAATCACCAAAAGAATAAAGATTATTACTAGAATTCAAGTTTGTCTCACTTGACGAAAGAATTTTGATTACAAGGAGAATGATGGAGAGAAAAGCATTTCTTGCAAAATCAAAGCAGCAATATCGTGTATCCCAATGAGTAGAACTTGATTGCAATGCCCAATCACTAAAAGAATGGAGATTATTACGAGAATAGTCTTTTGTCTCATTTGATGGATAAACTTTGATTCTAAGGAAAATGGTGTAAAGAAAGCATTTATTGCCAAACCAAAGCATCAATATCATGTATCTCAATGAGGAGAATATGATGTACTGGCCAATCACAAAAAGAATGAAGATTATTATCATAATGCAAGTTTGTCTCATTTGTTGGATGAACTTTGTAAGGAAAATGATGGAAAGGAAAGCTTTTCCTATCGAATGAAAGCATCAATATTGTGTAAGCATCAATATTGTGTATCTCAATGAGAACATGATGTAGTGCCCAATCATAAAAAAATGAAGATTATTATGAGAATCAAAGTTTGTCTCATTTGATAGAGGAAATTTGATTATAAGAAAAATGGTGGAGAGAAAAGCTTTTGTTGCTAAACCTAAGCACGAATATTGTGTACCCAAAGAGGAGGATGTGATTGTGGTGCCCAATACCAAAAAATAAAGATTATTATGAGAATCAAAGTTTATCTCGTTTGACAAACGAAATTTTAATTCTAGGGAAAATGAGGGGAAGAAAAGCTATTTTTGCCAAACCAAACATCCATATTATGTATCTCATTAAGGAAAACATGATGTAATGCCTAATCACAAAAAGAATGAAGATTGTCATGAGAATCCAGGTCCATCTTATTTGATGGATGAACTTTGATTATAAGGAAAATGGTGGAGATAAAGCATTTCTTGCTAAACCAAAGCTCTAATATCATGTACCCAAAGAGGAAAACGTGATTGTAGTGCCCAATAACAAAAAAATAGAGATGATTACAAGAATCTGAGTTTGTCTAGTTTGACAGATGAACTTTAATTCTAGGGAAAATGGTGGGAAGAAAAGCTTTTCTTGCCAAACCGAAGCATCAATATCTTGTAACATGATCTAGTGCCCAATCATAAGAAGAATGAAGATTATTACGAGAATCTAAGTTTGTCTTGCTTGGTGGACGAACTTTGATTGTAAGAAGAATGGTGGAGAGAAAGCATTTCTAGCCAAACCAAAGCACCAATATCCTGTATGCCAATGAGGAGAACAAGATTATGGTGCCCAATCATAAAAAAAAATGAAGATTTTTATGAGAATCCCAGTTTGTCTCATTTGATTGATAAACTTTGATTACAAGGAAAATGGTGGAGAGAAAAGCTTTTATCACCGAACCAAAGCACCAATATCATGTACCTAAAAATAAGGATGTGATTGTAGTGCCCAATAACAAAAGTATAGAGACTATTATAAGAATCCTAGTTTGTCTTGTTTGATAGACAAACACTGTTTCTAGGGAAAATAGTGAAAAGAAAAGTTTTTTTTGCCAAACCAAAGCATCAATATCATGTATGTCAATGAGGAGAACTTGATGTATGCCCACTCACAAAAAGAATAGAGATTATTATAAGAATCCAGGTTTGTCTAGTTTGATGAATAAGCCTTGATTATAAAGAAAATGGTTGAGAGAAAGCATTTCTTGCAAAACAAAGCTCTAATATCATGCACCCAAAAAAGAGAACGTAATTGTAGTGCCAAATAACAAAAAGATGGAGATGACTATAAGAATCCAAGTTTGTCTCATTTTGATAGATGAACTTTGATTCAAGGGATAATGGTGGAAAGAAAAGCTTTTTTGCCAAACCAAAGCATCCATATCATGTGTCTCAATGAGGAAAACATGATGTAGTGCCCAATCACAGAAGGAATGAAGATTATTATGAGAATCCAGGTTTGTCTCGTTTCATGGACGAACTTTGATTAAAAGGAAAATGATGGAGATAAAGGGTTTCTTGCTAAACCAAAGCTCTAATACCATGTACCTAAAAAGGAAAACTTGATTGTAGTGCCCAATAACAAAAAAGTAGAGATAATTAAGAGAATCCAAGTTTGTCTCATGTGATGGATGAACTTTGATTCTAGGGAAAATGGTAGGAAGAAAAGCTTTTCTTGCTAAACCAAAGCATCAATATCATGTATCTCAATAAGGAGAAATGATTGTACTACCAAATCACAAAAAATAGAGATTATTATGAGAATCCAAGTTTGTCTTGTTTGATGAACGAACTTTGATTTTATGCAAACTATGTAAGGGAAAGCTTTTCTTGCCAAACCAAAGCATCTGTATCATGTATCCCAATAAGGAAAACATGATTGCGGTGCCCAATCACAAAAAAAATGAAGATTATTAGGAGAATCCTAGTTTATCTCTTTTGACTGATGAACTTTGATTATTAAGAAAATGGTGGAGAGAAAAGCTTTTATTTCCAAACCAAAGCACTAATATCATGCACCGAAAAAGGACATGATTGTAGTGCCCAATAACAAAAAATAAAGATTATTATGAGAATCCAAGTTTGCCTCATTTGACAGATGAACTTTAATTCTCGGGAAAATGGTGAAAAAAAAAGCTTTTTTTTTTGCAAAATCAAAGCATCAGTATCATGTATCTCAAGGTGGAGAACTTGATATGGTGTCCACTCACAAAAAGAATATAGATTATTATGAGAATCCAGGTTTGTTTCATTTGGCGAATAAACTTTGATTATAAGAAAAATGGTGGAGAGAGAGTGTTTCTTGCAAAACAAAGCTCTGATATCGTACACCCAAAATGGAGAACGTGATTGTAGTGCCAAATAACAAAAAGATGGAGATGACTATGAGAATCCAAGTTTCTCTCATTTGATAGATGAACTTTGATTCTAGGGAAAATGGTGGAAAGAAAAGCTTTTCCTGCCAAACCAAAACATTAATATCATGCATCTTAATAAGGAGAATATGATGTAGTGCCCAATCACAAAAAGAATAAAGCTTATAAGAAGAATTTGGGTTTGTCTCGTTTGACAGATGAACTTTAATTATAAGGAAAATGGTGGAGAGAAAACATTTCTTGCCAAACGAAAGCACCATTATCGTGTATGCCAATAAGGAGAACATGATTGTAGTGTCGAATCATAAAACAATGGGGATTACTACAAGATTTCAAGTTTATCTGGCTTGATAGATGAACTTTTATTCTAGGAAAAATGGTGAAAAGAAATGTTTTTTTTGCCAAACCAAAGCATCAGTTTCATGTATCTCAATGAGAACTTGATCTAGTGCCCACTCACAAATAGAATGGAGATTATTATAAGAATCTAGGTTTGTCTTGTTTAACAGATGAACTTTGATTATAAGGAAAATGGTGGAGAAAAAGCATTTCTTGTAAAACAAAGCTCTGATTTCGTGCACCCAAAGTGGAGAATGTGATTTTAGTGACAAATAATATAAAGATGGAGATGACTATGAGAATCATAGTTTGTCTCGTTTGATGGATGAACTTTGATTCTAGGGAAAATAATGGAAAGAAAAGCTTTTCTTGCAAACAAAAGAATCAATATCATGCATCTCAATAAGGAGAACATGATGCAGTGCCTAATCACAAAAAGAATGAAGCTTATTAAGAGAATCAAAGTTTGTCTCGTTTGAGGGATGAACTTTAATTGTAAGGAAAATGGTGGAGAGAAAGCTTTTCTTGCTAAACCAAAGCATCTGTATCATGTATGCCAATGAGAAGAACATGATTGGGGTGCGTAACCACAAAAAGAATGAAGATTATTATGAGAATCCAAGTTTGTTTCATTTAACGGATGAGCTTTGATTATAAGAAAAATGATGGAGGGAAAAACCTTTTCCTTAAAAGCCAAAGCACCAATATCATGTATGCTAATTAGTAGAACATGATTGTCATGCCGATTCATATAAAAAATGGAGATTATTATGAGAATCCAAGTTTGTCTCATTCAATGGACAAACTTTGATTCTACGAAAATGTGAAAAGAGAAGCTTTTATTGGCTAACCAAAGCATCAGAATCATGTATCCCAATAAGTAGAAGATGATTATAGTGCCTAATCACAAAAAGAACGGAGGTTATTACAAGAATCGTCGATTGTCTCAGTTCATGGATGAACTTTGATTGTAAGGAAAATGGTGCAAAGAAAAGCTTTTCCTGCCAAATGAAAGCATCAAAATTATCGATCCACTAAGGAGAACATGATTATGGTTCCTAACCACAAAAAGAATACAGATTATTATGAGAATCAAAGTTTATCTCATTTGACAAATGAGCTTTGATTGTAAGAAAAATGGTGGAGAGAAAGCTTTTCTTGCCAAACCAAACCACTAATATCGTGTATCCCAATGAGGAGAACGTCATTATAGTGCCGAATCACAAAAAATGGAGATTATTATAAGAATCCAAGTTTTTCTTATTTGATAGATGAACTTTGATTTTATGGAAAATGTGGTAAGAAAAGCTTTTTTTGCCAAACAAAAGCATCAGTATCATGTATGCCAATGAGGAGAACATGATTACAGTGCCCAATCACAAAAAAAAAGAAAATTATTACGAGAATCTAAGTTTGCCACATTTAGTGGATGAACTTTGATTATAAGGAAAATAGTAGAGAGAAAAGCTTTTATTGCCAAACCAAAGCACCAACATCGTGTACCCAAAAAGGAGAACGTGATTGTAGTGCCCAAAAACCAAAAAATGGAGATGATTACAAGAGTCCAAGTTTGTCTCATTTGATAAATGAACTTTGATTATAGGGAAAATGGCGAAAAGGAAAGCTTTTCTTGCCAAACTAAACACCAATATTGTGTACCCAAAGCGGAGAAAGTGGTTGTAATGCCCAATAACAAAAAATAAAGATGATTACAAGAATCCAAGTTTGTCTCATTTGATGAACAAACTTTGATTCTAGGGAAAATAGTGGAAGGAAAAGCTTTTCTTGCTAAACCAAAGCATCAATATCATGTATCTCAATGAGGAGAACATGATGTAGTGCTTAATCACAAAAAAAATAAAGATTATTTTGAGAATCCAAGCATGCCTCATTTGACGGATGTACTTTGATTATAAGGAAAATGGTGGACAAAAAAGCTTTCATTCTCAAACTAAAGCATCGATATCGTGTACCCAAAAATGAGAATGTGATTGTAGTGCCTAATAACAAAAAAATGGAGATTATTATGAGAATCCAAGTTTGTTTCATTTGATGGATGAACTTTAATTCCATGGAAAATGTGGAAAGAAAAGCTTTGCTTGCCAAACCAAAGCAATAGTATCATGTATCCCAATAAGGAGGACATGATTATGATCCCTAATCACAAAAGAATGAAGATAATTACTAGAATCCAAGTTTGTCTCACTTGACGGATGAAGTTTAATTGCAAGGAGAATGGTGGAGAGAATTACTTTTGTGGCAAAATCAAAGTAGCAATATCATGTATTCCAATGAGTAGAACATACTTGTCGTGCCTAAACACAAAAAGCATAGAGATTGCTACAAGAATCGTTGTTTGTCTTAGTTGACAGATGAACTTTGATTCCAAGGAAAATAATGCAAAGCAAAGCTTTTTATGCCAAACAAAAGCATTAATATTGTGTATCCCAATAAGAAGAACATGATTGTAGTGCCCAGCCACAAAAAGAATGAAGATTATTATGAGAATCCAAGTTTGTCTTATTTGACAGGCAAACTTTGATTGTAAGGAAAATGGTAGAGAGAAAGCTTTTTTCTTGCCAAACTACACCAATATTGTGCATCCCAATAAGGAAACATGATTGTTGCACCAAATCTCAAAATGATAGAGATTATTATGAGAATCTAAGTTTGTCTCGTTTGACAGATGAATTTTGATTTTATGGAAAATATGGTAAGAAAAACTATTATTGCCAAACCAAAGCATTAGTATCATGTATCTCCACAAGGAGAACATGATTATGGTGCCTAATCACAAAAAAAAAAATGAAAATTCTTACAAGAATCTAAATTTGTCTTATTTGATGGATGAATTTTAATTGTAAGAAAAATAGTGGAGAGAAAAGCGTTTATTGCCAAACCAAAGTGCCAATATCATGCATCCAAAGAGGAGAATGTGGTTATAGTGCCTAATAAAAAACTGAGATGATTACAAGAATCCAAGTTCATCTTATTTGACGAAAAAACTTTTATTCTAAAGAAACTAGTGGAAAGAAAAGCTTTTCTTGCAAAACCAAAGCATTAATATCATGTATCTCAATGAAGAGAACATGATGTAGTGCCCTATCACCAAAAGAATGAAGCTTATTATGAGAATCCAAGTTTGTCTCATTTGATGGATGAACTTTGATTGTAAGGAAAATGGTGGAGAGAAAGCTTTTCGTGCCAAACCAAAGTTCAACATCGTGTATCCCAATGAGAAGCACATAATATAGTGCTGAATCACAAAAATAATGGAGATTATTACAAGAATTGTCACTTCTCTCAGTTGATAAATGAACTATGATTCTACGAAAAATGGTGGAAAGGAAAGCTTTTCTTGCCAAACAAAAGCATCAATATTGTGTATCCCAATAAGAAAAACATGGTTGCAGTGCCCAACCACAAAAAGAATGAAGTTTATTGTGAGAATCCATGTTTGTCTTATTTGATGGACAAACTTTGATTGTAAGGAAAATGGTGGAGAGAAAGCATTTCTTTCCAAACCAAAGCAACAATATCATGTATTCTAAAGAGGTGAACAAGATTGTAGCACCGAATACTAAAAAAAAATATAGATTATTATGGGAATTCAAGTTTGTCACGTTTAACGGATGGAATTTGATGTTATGGAAAATGTGGTAAGAAAAACTTTTCTTGGCAAACCAAAGCATCATTGTCATGTATCTCAATGTGGAGAACATGATTACGATGCCCACTCACAAAAAAATGAAATTATTATGAGAATCCTAGTTTATTTTATTTGACAGATGAACTTTGATTATAAGGAAAATAATGGAGAGAAAAGCCTTTATTGCTAAACCAAAGCACCAATATCATGTTCCCATAAAGGAGATGTGATTGTAGTGCACAATAACAAAAAAATAGAGATGGTTACAAGTATCCAAGTTTGTCTCATTTGATGGATGAACTTTGATTCTAGGGACAATGGCATAAAGAAAAGCTTTTCTTGGCAAAATAAAGCATCAATATCGTGTATCTCAATAAGGAGAAGATGATGTAGTGCCCTATCATAAAAAGAATGAAGATTATTATGAGAATCCAAGTTTGTCTCATTTGACGGATGAACTTTGATTCTAAGGAAAATGGTAGAAAGGAAAACTTTTCTTGCCAAATGAAAGCATGAATATTGTGTATCCCAATAAGGAGAACATGATTGTTGTGCCCAACCAAAAAGAAAATGAGGATTATTATGAGAATTCAAGTTTGTTTCATTTGACGGACAAACTTTGATTGTAAGGAAAATGGTGGAGATAAAGCTTTTCTTCCCAAACCAATGCACCAATATCATGTATCCTAGTGAGGAGAACATGATTGTAGTGCTGAATAAAAAAATAGAGATTATTAGAAGAAACCCAATTTGTCTTTTTTGATGAATGAACTTTGATTTTATGGAAAATGTGGAAAAAAAAAGCTTTTCTTGCCAAGGTAGAGCATCATTATCATGTATCCTAATCATAAGAAAATGATTGTGGTTCCCAATCACAAAAAAAAAAATGAAGATTATTACGAGAATCCAAGTTT
The DNA here is from genome assembly GCA_038382065.1 of Adansonia grandidieri. Lineage (NCBI taxonomy): Eukaryota > Viridiplantae > Streptophyta > Magnoliopsida > Malvales > Malvaceae > Adansonia > Adansonia grandidieri. The sequence goes on along the minus strand of JBBYHK010263621.1, from coordinate 23,076 downwards.
GTCTCATTTGATAGATGAACTTTGATTATAAGGAAAATGGTGGAGAGAAAAGCTTTTTTTGCCAAACCAAAGCACCAATATCATGTAACCAAAGAGGAGAACGTGATTGTAGTGCCCAATAACAAAAAAAATGGAGATTATTACAAGAATCAAAGTTTATTTCGTTTGATAGATGAACTTTAATTCTAGGGAAAATGGTGAAAAAAAAAGCTTTTTCTTGCCAAGCCAAAGCATTAATATCATGTATCTCAATGAGAAGAACATGATGTAGTGCCCAATCATGAAAAGAATGAAGATTATTACAAGAATCCAAGTTTATCTCATTTGGCGAGTGAACTTTTATTGTAAGGAGAATGGCAGAAAGAAAGCTTTTCTTGCCAAAACAAAGCACTAATATCATGTATCCCAGTGAGGTGAAAATGATTGTAGTGCCGAATCACAAAAAAATGGAGATTATTATGAGAATCCAAGTTTTACTCATTTGGTGGACAAACTTTGATTTTATGAAAAATGTAGTAAGAAAAGCTTTTCTTGCCAAACTAAAGCATCAGTATCATGTATCCTGATGAAGAGAGCATGATCATGATGCCTAATGACAAAAAAATGAAATTTATTATGAGAATCAAAGTTTATCTTATTTGACAGAAGAACTTTGATTATAAGGAAAATGGTGAAGAGAAATGCTTTTATTGCCAAACCAAAGCACCAATATCATGTGCCCAAAGAAGGAATATGGTAGTAGTGCCCAATAAAAAAATGCAGATGATGACAAGATTCCAAGTTCATCTCGTTCGATAGATGAACTTTGATTCTAGGGAAATTGGTGGAAAAAAAAGATTTTCTTTCCAAACCAAAGCATCAATATCATATATCTCAATGAAGAGAACATGATGCAGTGCCCTATCACAAAAAGAATGAAGATTATCATGAGAATCTAAGTTTGTCTTATTTGATGGATGAACTTTGATTGTAATGAAAATGATGGAAAGAAAACTTTTCTTGCCAAACCAAAGCACCAATTTTGTGTATCCCAAAAAGGAGAACATGATTGTAGGCCAAATCATAAAACATGGAGATTATTATGAGAATACAAGCTTGTCTCGTTTGATGGACGAACTTTGATTTTATGGAAAATATGGAAGGAAAAGCTTTTCTTGCCAAAGTAAAACATCAGTATCATTTATCTCAATGAGGAAAACTTGATTGTGGTGCCCAATCACAAAAGAAAAATGAAAATTATTGTAAGAATCCAAGTTTGTCTCATTTGATGGATGAATGTTGATTATAAGGCAATGGTGGAAAGAAAAGCTTTTATTGCCAAACCAAAGCACCAATATTGTGTATGCAAAGAGGATAACATAATTGTAGTGCCCAAAATAAAAAATTAAAGATTATTATGGGAATCCAAGTCTATCTCGTTTAATGGATGAACTTTGACTCTAGGGAAATGGTGTAAAGAAAAACTTTTCTTGCCAAACCAAAGCATTAATATCATGTATCTAAATGAGTAGAACATGATGAAGTGCCAAATCACAAAAAGAATGAAGATTATTATAATCCAAGCTTATCTCATTTGATGGATGAACTTTGATTGTAAAGAAAATAGTGGAGAGAAAGCTTTTCTTGCTAAACCAAAGCACCAATATCGTGTATCCTAATGAGGAGAACATGATTGCCTAGCTGAATCACAAAAAAATGGAGATTATTATGAGAATTCAAGTTTGCCTTATTTGATGGATGAACTTTAATTTTATGGAAAGAAAAAATTTTCTTCGCAAACCCATGCATCAGTATCATGTATCCTAATGAGGAGACCATGATTATGGGGCCCAATCAAAAAAATATGAAGATTATTATGAGAATCCAAGTTTATCTTATTTGACGGATGAACTTTGATTATAAGAAAAAAAGTGGAAAGAAAAGCTTTTATTGTCAAACCAAAGCACCAGTATCATGTACCCAAAGAGGAAAACATGATTGTAATGCCTAATAACAAAAGTGAAGATTATTATGAGAATCCAAGTTTATCTCGTTTGACAGATGAACTTTAATTCTATGGAAAATGTGGAAAGAAAAGCTTTTATTGCCAAACGAAAGCAATAGTATCATCTATCCGAATGAGGAGAGCATGGTTGTCATGCCCAATCGCAAAAAAATAAAGATTATTTCTAGAATCCAAGTTTGTCTCACTTGACAGATGAACTTTGATTATAAGGAGAATGGTGGAGAGAAAAGCTTTTCTTGCAAAATCAAAGTAGCAATATCATGCATCCCAATGAGTTGAACATCATTAAAGTGTCCAATCACAAAAAGAATATAGATTATTACAAGAATCGTCATTTGTCTTAGTTAACAGATGAACTTTGATTCTAAGAAAAATGGTGAAGGGAAAAACTTTTCTTGGAAAACCAAAGCACCAAAATCATGTATCCCGATGAGGAGAACATGATTCTCATGCCAATTTAAAAAAAATGGAGATTATTACGAGAATCCAAGTTTGTCTTATTTGGTGGATGAAATTTGATTCAATGGAAAATGCAGAAAGAATAGTTTCCTTACCAGACTAAAGCATCAGTATCAAGTGTCCCAATGAGGGAAACATGATTGTGGTGCCCAATTATAAAATAATGAAGATTATTACAATAATCCAAGTTTGTCACACTTGATAGACAAATTTTGATAGGGAAAATGGTGGAAAGAAAAGCTTGTCTTGCAAAATCAAAGCACCAATATCATGTATCCTAGTGGATAGAATATAATTGTAGTGCCCAAATCACAAAAAGAATGGAGATTATTACTAAAATTGTTGTTTGTCTCAATTGACAGACGAACTTTGATTTATGGGAAATATGGAAAGAAAAACTTTTCTGGCCAAACAAAAGCATCGCCAATGAGGAGAACATGATTGCGAAACCCAATCACAGAAGAAAATGAAGATTATTGCGAGAATCCAAGTTTGTCTCATTTGATGGATGAATATTGATTATAAGGTAAATGGAGGAAAGAAAAGCTTTTATTGCCAAACCAAAGCACCAATATTGTGTACCCAAAGGAGAGAACGTGATTGTAGTACCCAATAACAAAAAAATGGAGATTATTAAAAGAATCCAAGTTTGTCTCGTTTGATAGACTAGCTTAATTCTATGGAAAATGTGGAAAGAAAAGCTTTTCTTGCCAAACCAAAGCAATAATATCATGCATCCCAATGAGGAGAACATGATGGTCATGCCTAATCGCAAAAGAGCAAAGATTATTTGTAGAATCCAAGTTTGTCTCACTTGATAGACGAATTTTGATTGCAAGGAGAATGGTGGAGAGAAAAGCTTTTCTTGCAAAATTAAAGTAGCAATATTGTGTATCCCAATGAGTAGAACATCGTTGTAATGCCCAATCATAAAAAGAATGGGGATTATTACGAGAATCATCATTTTTGTCAGTTGATGGATGAACTTTGATCCTAAGGAAAATGGTGAGGGAAAAACATTTCTTGGAAAGCCAAAGCACCAATATCACGTATCCTAATGAAGAGAACATAATTGTCATTTTGATTCAAGAAGAATAGGGATTGCTACGAGAATCCAAGTTTGTCTCATTTGAAGGATGAACATTGATTTTATGGAAAAAGTGGAAAGAATAGTTTTCTTACCAAACCAAGGCATCAATATTAAGTATCCCAATGAAGAAAACATGATTGTAGTGCCCAATCACAAAATAATGAAGATTAATTTGAGAATCCAAGTTTGTCACACTTGATGGCAAACTTTGATTATAGGGAAAATGATGGAGAGAAAAGCTTTCCTTGTGAAATCAACGCACCAATATCATTTATCCTAACTGATAGAATACGATTGTAGTGCCCAATTACAAAAAGAATAGAGATTATTACAAGAATCATTATTTGTCTTAGTTGACAGATGAACTTTGATTCTGAGAAAAATGGTGGAAAAGAAAGCATTTCCTGCGAAATGAAAGCACCAATATTGTGTATCCTAATAAGGAGAACATGATTTTTGTGCGCAACCACAAAAAGAATGAAGATTATTATAAGAAGCCACGTTTATCTCATTTGACAAACAAATTTGGATTGGAAGGAAAATGGTGGAGAAAAAGCTTTTCCCTCCAAACCAAAGCACCAATATCACATATCCCAATGAAGAGAACATGATTGTAGCACTGAATCTAAAAAATATGAAGATTATTATGAGAATCTAGGTTTGTCTCATTTGATGGATGAACTTTGATTTTATGGAAAATAAAGAAAGAAAAGCTTTTCATGGCAAACTAAAGTATCACTATCTTGTATCCTAATGATGAGAATATGATTGATGTGCTCCATCACAAAAAAAATGAAGATTATTATGAGAATCCAAGTTTGTCTCATTTGATGGAGGAACTTTGATTATAAGGAAAATGGTGGAGAGAAAAGAATTTATTGCCAAAGCAAACCACCAATATTGTGTACTCAAAGAAAAGAACGTGATTGTAGTGCCCAGTTACAAAAAAATGAAGATTATTATGAGAATCCAAGTTTGTCTCATTTGATGGACAAACTTTGATTCTAGGGAAAATTGGGGAAAGAAAAGCTTTTCTTGCTAAACCAAAGCATCAATATCATGTATCTCAATGACGAGAACATGATGTAGTGCCCAATTGCAAAAAGAATGAAGATTATTATGAGAATTCAAGTTTGCATTAGTTGATGGACAAACTTTGATTGTAAGGAAAATGGTAGAGTGAAAACTTTTCTTGCCAAACCAAAGCACTAATATTGTGTATCCCAATAAGGAGAACATGATTGTAGGCTAAATCACAAAAATAGAGATTATTATGAGAATCTAAGTTTGAATCACTTGATAGACTATCTTTGATTAAATGTGGAAAGAAAAGCTTTTATTGCCAAAGCAAAACATCGCCAATAGGAGAACATTATTGTGGTGCCTAATCAGAAAAAAAATGAAGATTATTGCGTGAATCCAAGTTTGTCTCATTTGATGGATGAATATTAATTATGAGGTAAATGGTGGAGAGAAAAGCTTTTATTGCCAAACCAAAGCACCAATATCGTGTACCCAAATAGAAGAATGCGATTGTAGTACCCAATAACAAAAAAATAGAGATTATTACGAGAATCCAAGTTTATTTTGTTTGACGGACGAACTTTAATTCTATGGAAAATGTGGAAAGAAAAGCTTTTCTTGCCAAACCAAAGCAATAGTATCATGTATCCTAAGAAAGAGAATATGATTGCTGTGTCCAATCGGAAAAAAATGAAGATTTTTTCTAGAACCTAAGTTTTTCTCACTTGACAGATGAATTTTAATTACAAGGAGAATGGTGGAGATAAAAGCTTTTCTTGCAAAATCAAAGTAGCAATATCATTTATCCCAATGAGTAGAACATCATTGTAGTGCCCAATCACAAAGAAATGGAGATTATTACGAGAATCATCATTTTTCTCAGTTGACAGACAAACTTTGATTCTTAAGAAAATGGTGAGGGAAAAGCATTTCTTGGAAAGCCAAGGCACCAATATCATGTATCCCAATGAGGAGAACATGATCGTCATGCCGATTCAAAAAAATAGAGATTTCTACAAGAATCTAAGTTTGTCTCATTTGATGGACGAACTTTAATTCTATGGAAAATGTGGAAAGAATAGTTTTCTTGCCAAACCAAAGCATCAAAATATCAAGTATCCGAGTAAGGAAAACATGATTATAGTGCCCAATCACAAAATAATGAAGATTATTAAGAGAATCAAAGTTTGTCACACTTGATGGATGAACTTTGATTATAAGGAAAATGGTGGAGAGAAAAGCTTTCCTTGCGAAATTGAAGCACCAATATCGTGTATCCCAATGAGTAGAATCTGATTGTAGTGCTCAATCACAAAAAGAATGTAGATTATTATGAGAATCATCGTTTCTCTCAATTGATGGATGAACTTTGATTCTAAGAAAAAAGGTGGAAAGGAAAGCTTTTCCTGCCAATCAAAAGCATCAATATTGTGCATCCTAATAAGGGGAAAATGACTGTTGTGCCAAACCACAAAAGGAATAAAGATCATTATAAGAATCCAAGTTTGTCTTATTGATAGATGAACTCTAATTATAAGGAAAATAGTGGAGAGAAAGCTTTTCCTACCAAACCAAAGCACCAATATCTTGTATCCCAACAAGGAGAGCATGATTGTAGCATCGAATCTAAAAAAAATGGAGATTATTATGAAAATCAATTTTGTCTCATTTGATGGATGAATTTTGATTTTATGGAAAATGTGGAAAGAAAAGCTTTTTATGCCAAACCAAAGCATCAGTATCATGTATCCCAATGAGAAGAACATTATTGCAGTGCCCAATCACAAAAAGTAATGAAGATTATTACGAGAATCCAGGTTTGTCTCATTTGATGGATGAACTCTAACTATAAGGAAAATGGTGGAGAGAAAAGCTTCTATTGCCAAACCAAACCACCAATATCATGTACCCAAAGAGGAGAACGTGATTATAATGCCCAATAAGAAAAAACAAAGATTATTATGAGAATCCAAGTTTGTCTCATTTGACGGACTATTGTCAGAAATAATGATGCAAGTGCACGTATGGCAACAAGTAATATAGTGATAAAGTAGAGTGTCGATCCCACGAAGAATTGATACTAAATTTGTTAAGTACTAAAATTAAAACAACTTAATTTTGTTCAAACAAGTGATTAAAATTTTATATTAAAACTAATAATAATAATAATAAAGCAAATAATAAATAATAAAAACTTAGGATTACAATTTCCCTCGACACTTTATTTGAATAAAGCCTTACTCTCTTAACTTGACTAATGATAATGGGTTATTAACCTAGAGTTGTAATTTATTCATAAGTATCTTTCAATGGTCTTATAAAAATATTTCTCTCAATCAATTTACTATATTCCTATGCAAATTGAATTAAAAGAAACTTATTAAGCTTAGGCTCTAATTTGGTTACATATGGCATGCTCGTATATTCCTATCTAACATGCAGATCAATTGATCTTAATAAATGAATATGAAACATATGTCATTCAATCTAGGTCTAAACACAAAATTTCCATTTTCTAAGTTCATTAAGGTTAACAAATCAATATAAGTGGTGATCCAATTAGAAGCATTAAGAACAAGATTGAACAAACAGCTCAAATATTAAATCAAGAAAAGAAAATAAAATAATTCAAATTACATATTGAGTTCTATTGCAACCCTAGAAAAATAAATCTAGTTCATAATAAATATATAAAATATAAAACCAAGGAGTTTCACCATTATAAATAATACAAGAAAGATAAAAAGAGTAAGAGAAAGAGAAAACTAAGATTGGCCGGATCTTTGATCTTCAAGCTTCTCCAAAATGTCTCTAGCTTCTTAAGTATTATGGTGGCTTTTCTCCTCTTCCAAGAACTAGAAAAATAAAACTATAGAATATCTAGGATTGTCTCTATGATGTCTCTAAGCCTAATGCCAAGATTCCTATTTATAGGCATAACCTTAAAGGAACAAACTTGGTATCCAAGTGGCTTGAAAATATTATTTTTGGAAATTGCCAAACTTAATCACTTTTCTTGGTTGAGTCCACTTTACTTATTGATTAAGTTATTGTATTTTTTGAAATTCCTTTAGGATTGTGACCTAAAAAAATATGAAAAATATTTGAATAACAAAGCAATTAAAATATAAGGAAAGTAAATAATGCTAAATTAAAAATTACTAAAAATAAATAAAATTTAAACAAAATAGTACTACTATAAATAAAATTTAAATAAAAATCTCTAAGACTTAGCTAATTTGATATGAATAATGAGAATAAATAACTCTATTTTATAGAGTTATCACACCCCCACACTTAATATTTTATAGTCCTCGAGCAAAACAAAGCAAAAGAAAGAAACAAAACCAACTAAATGAAACAAAATATAATGAAGCATGAATTAAGATGAATGTACTTAACAATGATTACCTTAATTTTCCTCAAAAGTCATCTCAATATCTCAATTCAAGGTAGATATAAACATAATTCAAATTCATGCTTTAATTTAATCATAAATCTCAATGCTTCAAATGGATTTTCAATGTGTGCATAACTGATCCCTTGACAAATCATTGCATGCAAACAGAATAAATTTATGCTAATGCAAATCGCTAATTAATACTAGATTCTCATAGTTTGTTTTTCATCTCTCTTTCCACTAATGTAGATCAACACTTCATTAAAGATCATGTAGGACTTTATTATGTTTGCAATGTAAGGCTAGGATAAGGTGAGATAAAGGATATATTTTGGCTTAATTCACCCATAGTCATTTTTTATTGTTCTAGATATTTTATTTAGCCTTTTACAGCATATTGAAGCACATACCCTTTTTTTTTCATTTTTATGACATTTTCTTTTTCATGCTATTTTATTCACCTACACACTTTTATGTTTTTTTTTCTTTTTTCTTTCTTTTTTTTTTCTTTCATGCTTCACAAATATAGCACAATCAAACATGGCTTATTATGTTTTTTGAAACAATTTCATACTCATGCCTATGTGATGAAGGTCGATCATGGTTTTTCTTATTAGGGCTCAGCTAAATATATGTTGTAATTAAAAGAAAAAGGATATATCAATTAGGCTCAAATGGGGTAACTAAGGATAAATATATAAAGGTAGGCATAGAAAGGCGCAAATAATCCAAAGATGGCCTAAATCATCTCTTTAACTTAGTGTTGTCTAGGATTTCGCCTCAAGAGAGGATCAAACAAATTCTAGGCCTTTAGATATAATTACAATTTACATTAACATAAACAATATTTAAGAAGCAATACAAATCAATGTAAGAGATCAAGTGCTCAGAATTTTGGAAAATCACATCCTAATAATGAGAAAAATAAAAGAATCTAGTCATAAAATTAAATCATACTTATATTTCTTAAGAATCAAAATAAATCAATAACTAAGTTTTCATCATTAGATAAGGATATTATATTAAGCATAAACATCTTAATCATACTAGACACTTAAAAAAAATTTATGCAAAAACAAAGATAAAAAATATATATATATATATAAGAATCAACGAACTAGGCTAATTTGACAATAACAAAATAATAGCCTTACACCCAAACTTTAAAGAAACATTGTCCTCAATGTTTATAAAGAAAAAAGCAAGAATAAGAAACTGCCCTTTCTCGATGAATAAAACACGAGCGAAGCTCTTGTCGTTCTTTTTGAATAAACATGCTTGTCAAAGTTGGTGGGAATTTGTAAAAAAAAAAAAACCAAACTTACTAGAAATAATCCTAAAAAAAACCTAATAATCCTATTTTTTTTAATTTTATAGAAAATTAAAAATAAAAAACCTAAAACTGATCATGTCAATGCAAGCAACTAAGTAAAATAGGCGATTAAAAATATTAAGAAAAACGAAAAAAAGAAATGGAAGGGCTACTGGCGCTGTAACCCTAAGACCCCAGCGTTGTAAGGCTAACATTTGAACAAATTTTTTTTTTTATGGTGCTATAGGCCACTGTTCCAATGTTGCAGCACTGGCCTATGACGCAGCTTGGTGCTGCGGTGCCAAATATTGGCACTGCAGTGACAAGCTTTCTTTTTTTAAAAAAAAAAACACCTAAAAGGAAATAAAAAGATGAGTATAAAAAATAAATGAATTTCTAAAATTAAGGAAAGAAAAGTTTAAAAAGCTTAGGTTGCCTCCCAAGAAGTGCTTGATTTATAGTCATCAGCTTAACTATCTTCAATGTTATTTTGGGTAGGCTAAGCTGCTGTAGGACCTTTGTCGACCAACTTTGTCTGCCCAAAGATGGTTAAAACGTTACCTTTTACCCTAAACTTTCTAGGCCATTTTATGTCACAATTGACCATCCCAATGCCCTTTTATAGTTTTTCAAATGCATCAGTAAAGGCTTACGCTCCAATGAAGGTGGTTTTTTAATAAAAGGCTTTAAAGATGACGTTGCATTAGTTGAAAATCCTAATGGTTTAAACAAAAAAGATGAAACTAATGAAATATGGTTGCACCTTCAACAACTTTAAACATCTAATAAATTCAATGTTGTCCCACTCAAAAGTTGAAATCAATGATGCCTCGAATAGATCGATGGAATAACTCTCTATGAGCATTTTGTTGGATGCACTTTCCATCCAATTGACTACACAATACTCATCATATTCTTTTGCAAAGGATGATGGTGGGCCAGATTGTATTTTCTCTTCTTGAACCTTTTCATCATGTTTATCAACCAAAATTTCATCTTCATGCTCGATTATTAATTATGGTTGTCTATCATCCTTTTCAATCTCTTTACCCATCATCAAATTTATCTCTGTATCAGATGGTAAAGTTTCTTGAGGACAATTGCAGATGGCATCAGCAAGTTGGCCTACTTGTGTCTCAAGGTTCCTCAAAGATACTTCTAGACTTTGAATGATAGCGTCCTGGCTTTTAGCTTCCGCCACATATTGCATATGCATCTCTTCCACTAATGACTTCTTTTCTAGGAAATGACTTTGAGCTTACTGTGGAAAACCTTGATGAAAGGTTGGATCTACTGCATAAGAAGGCCCTTGAGTGTTGCACCAAGCAAATTTTGGACTATCACCCCAATTCAAATGATAATTGTTAGAATAATAATAATCCTTTGCATACTGTAGTTTCCAACATATTGAATGAGTTTAGCATAAATTGGATAATGATGATTAGTATGCGCTCCCCCACATAAGTCGCAAGTTATGAATGGTCTTTGGATTGCATGTGCATTCATATTGTCAAGTTTCCTAGAAATTTTGGCCAATTGTGCATATATGGCATCTAGTGCTTTCCTTTGTTTAATTTCCTCACATGAACATTATAATTATCAAATGCTATCCTCCTAAATTACCTAAAATAAAAATAAAATAAATAGATAAATAAATAAGTAAAAGTTTGAATTAAGAATAAGATTGCTTGGTATTAATATTAACAAAAATAGTAGAAAAATTCCCCAACAATGACACCAAAAACTTGTTCTCAGAACTAACTATGTAAGTGCACGCATCGCAACAAGTAATATAGTGATAAAGTAGAATGTCGATCCCACGAGGAATTGATACTAAAATTGTTAAGTACTAAAATTAAAACAACTTAATTTTATTCAAACAAGCAATTAAAAATTATAAATTAAAACTAATAGTAATAGTAGTAATAATAACACTAATTGTAGACACTAAATTTTGTCCGGGTAATTTTTCGAACACTCTTTATTCAAAATCTTTTAGCCATTTTTAATTTGACTTTGTTGGATTCAGATTAATTGGGCTTAATTCATTTCAATTTAGGCTTATTTGAAAAAATACAAAAAAAAATATAATTTTAAAATGAATGGCCTAGGTTTTGAACCCAAGCTACCCTTATGAATATACATAGCCCATGACTAGTACACCAAGCATATATTTTAGTCATGAAATCACAAAAACTAATAAAGAAGGAAAGAACAAAATAATAAGACATGACTCTATGTCATGAAATGATAAAAATAAATAAAAAGCCAAAAAACACCAAAAAAAAGGAAGAATGAGTGGCATGGGTTTCGAACCTAGGCCACCTCTATGGAAAAGGTCACTTGTGACCCACGTGCCAAGGTTAAGTTTCGATCATGAAATGACAAAAACAAATGAAAAATAAAAAGCAATGAAAAAGATTAAAAAAAAAAAAAAGAGGGCCATGGTTGCAGAATTAGCTATGGCAGCTTCTGCCATGGATCTGGTCCTTGAACCACCAACCGCTTCAGCTTTTCTTGGTGTATATAACCATCAGAGAAAAAAAAGAGGGGGCAAAACAAAAAAAAATTTTAAGAATTTCAAAAAAAATAAAACACAACTTTTCAAAAAGAAATTCAAAGTGGGGTTTTCAAGTTACAGAGGTTCCGATGCTTATTTTAAGAATGGTAACAGTGAAAAGAAAACTTATACGGAGGGGAAAAACACACTAGAATTTAGGAATGATCCAACGGTGGATGGCAGTCAAATTTAAGGTAAAAGGCTCAAACTCCTCTTATAGATCTAGAAAAATCTAAAAAGATTTAGGAAAATCCGACTCCAGATTTAGAAAAAAGAGGCTGAAAGAAGTCTAAAGGTAAAATTTAAGAGTCAACCACCATCGATGAGCGGTGATCGATGACGACAGTTGATGGCTAGCGTGGTGGCCAGCTGCCAGTTTTTGGGTTTTTTTTCTGTTGAGGTCTGGTTTTTAGGTAAGGAAGAAGAAAAAGAAGAAGAAAAAAATGAAAGAAAGTAGAAGAAGAAAAAAATAAAATATATGTTGTGGTTTGTTTTGAACCCAAGACACCAATATAGGAGAAGAGTGAACCAACCACTAAGCCTTAACTTGCCTTCAAGTGTAAATTTTCAACAAAAATATAAAAAGGGTGTAACTACGAGGGTGACGTTTTTATGCTTAAGGTCATATTTTATGCTTATTTAAATATCTCTTGATAATATTTGCATTTTTTTATGTTTGCTTGCTGTGCTAATGTCTATACATATATTATTATTATTATTATTATTATTATTATTATTTGAAAGATACACCCCAAGTTAGATTAAGATTAACCCAAATAATGGGACTAATCTTGGTCTATTATTTTTCACAAATTGATACTTTAATCTTAGGGTGATATTAAGCTACTTATGTTGGGATTCAAGGTTAAAAGAAGCAAAATATTTTTTAAAATATAATATCACTTTAGTGTTAAAATTTGTTCATGCCTTGATCTTTGCTTAGAATCCTTGTGTTTGTCGCATGGTCAATGGGCTGTTTCATCATCCTAAACTACTCCGAGATTGTGTAGATGAGCTCGTGAAGCCCATGTCACTCATTTTCTTCTACCACAGATATTCAGATGTCCATGGCTCGAATTTAGCTTGAATAAGTCCGAGAAAACTAAAAATTCCTCCTGTTTTATGCTGGCAGCATTGTATTTATGACTTTAAAAATTATTTTCGAACCATAAACAATTTTCACAAATTTTTTGACATTTTCTGTCTATAAGGGCATTGAATCACCTTTCCAATGGTGTCTTGTTTGCCCTCGGATGATTCCGGATGAAGGAGTTATGATTTTTTGAAGCTTTGCTATCCAGAACCCCTAGAATCAGCGATTCACATTTTGTTTAGGCCAATTCAGCCCACCAGATGATGTTTTTGGATTTTTTTGCAAAAAAGTTCATAAAACTCCCTTTCCGTAAAGGTATCATTGTGATTTAATGATTCCATATGAGTCTAAAATGATTTTTCAAAGTCAATTGCCCTATTTCGCTTGCATATGCTGCCAGTGTCAAACCAATCCCTAATGTGAAAAATATTTCGACCTAAAAGGCATTTTTTAGAATTTTTTGGAATAATTTTATGTTGATCCTCATTGAGTTACCTTTTCAACGGTGCCTTTTTTACCCTTGGGGACCTCTGGATGAGCTCAAAATAAATTTAGGAAGAGAAACAATGCAACGCTGCCCTCTATTTCTAACCCAACTTCCAAAACGCTTTTATTGAGGCATTCGAGCACCTCATGATCTACTCGGCTCATTCCTATGGCCTAAGCCCTTTAGACATAAACCAAGGCTAAACAAAAGAGGAACATTTTGGCCAAACCTTTGATTCTCAATTTTTGAAAATTTTTTTTTAAATATGACCTATTCCTTTTAATGTAGAAGATTTTTTTGGGATATTCCAACCCCACTAATCCGAGGGGACACTCCAACCTCGTTTTTAACTCAAATCCAATATCAAACTTCCATTTTAGGGGATACTCCAACCCCACTTCTCTGAGGTGATACTTTAACCCCGCTCTTACCTCAAAATCACATCAAATTTTCACCTTTGGGGATATTCCAACCCCACTTTTTTGAGGGGATACTCTAACCCTACTTTTACCTCTAAATGACATCAGATTTTCACCTATGGGAATACCTCAACCCCACTCTTCTGAGGGGATACTCCAACCTTACTCTCTACATTTTTTCCAAAAAGTAAACTTTTTTTGGGACATCCTCAAGTCATCGAAACCTTTTTTTCCTCCTTAAATTTCCACTGAATATGACTAAGTCTCAATGTTGTCATCTTGGTTATTCATCAATAATTGAAGACAAATACGAGATACATTTTGATCATCCCTCTTTTTTATATATTTTATGTGTTTATTTTTATTTTTTACTGGGATTTATTTATTATTTTCTTTCCTATCTTACTAATACATTTCCTCTTGTAGGGACCTACAACATTCATGTTTTAAAAGAATTATTTCCAAAATCATAAAATGATATCTCGTGTTAGTATCTTTCCAGTGTCAGACATGAAATATTTGATTTTAAAAACCTATCTGGACTTCATTTTCATTAAAAAAAACTATGTTTCTCACCTCTCTGAGGTGAATAGGTGATAAAATTTTCATTAAAACTCAAACTCGTATCTTTACAAAATTTCACGCATTAGAAGGAGTTATATTTAAATAATGATAAAAATAGAACCGAGGAAACTGATATTCAAGTAAGAAATAGTTAGATGGTATCGATTTTTGGGCATTGTGGGGGTGCTAACCCTTCCCCAAATGTAACCAACTCCTAGACCCAAATTAACGAATCTCTGGTATTCTTTTTTCAATAGACGTCCAGTCACGTCTAACTTAAAATGATCGGTGGCGACTCCAAGTTTATGGCCACTTCGTGATAGCCATCCAAGACTAGTCGGATGGGTGATTCATCTGATGGTCTTTTATTCCTTCATGTTAAACATTATCATATTTTTAAGTCGAGGGCGCTTTAGCCCTTCGGATTGTCTGAAGTTGATAAAGGCCGAGCACATGGAACGTCGACAGTTTAGGGACTCCACTAGAGACAACTTAAAGAGTTATGCCTATGACTAGCTATGTCTAGCTTGATCCTTGGATCTTCGATTTCCATATTTATTTAGATGTAATTCCTCTTTTTTTGCCTTCTAATCTTTTACTTTTTATGCCTTTATTTTGTGATTCTTTTTTAAGGATCACCTTCTTTTTGAATGAATGTTGATTTGAATAAGTATGCTATTATGGAGTAACATAAAAAGGGTTTGATAGTTTTCCCAACATACACTGTGCACTTTCATTTTACACTAGATTCCCACCAAACACCATGGTGAGGCTAGGATCCTAATTATTAGGAGGAAGTGAGCCATTCGCCTTCGTGAGTAACCCTCTGCATAGGCATGGCAAAACCTTCTAGGATGTAAGTTACCTATGTCTCTCGTGAGTAATCCTCTACATTTACATAGGAAAATACATCCACTGGGTCTAGCCCATTCTGCCAAACTTGCAATGGGCCTAGGATCAGGGTGCCTCGACTATCTTTCCTAGATGGAAGAAAGATGTGGATACCTATTTAGGCATCTACTTAAACTCATATAGTGAGCCCTATGAGCCAAATAATGTCAAACCATACTGAAATGCTAATAGAATAACCTAGAGAATAGGGTCACTGGGGAAAACACTTCTTACCTTTACTCCTATGTACCATATTATACAAGCGATGATAGGTGAAAATCGTCCCTCACATTTGTCATGTTGTTTTTATGATTATTTCTTTAGGGTATGCTATAATGTTCTATGGCTCACTCTTCTTTAGCAAGTGGGTGATGACGAGTGAATGTTCGCACCTACAATGCCAAAAGTTTATAATCTAACCAAAATAAGTCACCATGCTGATGACTTAACAAACGTCATTGTTTGTTTGGTCAGGCATGTCCTCACGTGGTATTGTATCACTACGCATAAAGGCAATCTTAGCATAGACAAGCTGTGATGCTGTCCGATTATATGCTCACCTCTATGCATCATAATATCTATTTTTGGGACAAACTTCTATGTGGCATTTTCATTTTGTTGCTTTTGTTCCTTTGTATGCTTATTTCTTTGTACAGTCGCTAACTTATCATCACTTTTTGTTCTCTTTTGCATGCATGCATAATTTCATTATTATCATGCCATGGGACAATTAGCCAATGGTGCAGTGTTTACAAGGGGTGTCTATCATGGAGCAACAGCCCACCCCAGAGTTGAAATCATTCAAGGAAGTTCAAGCCTAGTCTGAGCAACAATAGTGTGAAGATGGATACGTCTTAAAACCTAGGCATAGCTCGACAGTGCACGAAAAAATCAAAATAGGGTACCATCAGAATGACTGGCAAGATCTGAAATGTATATGGACTAGTTGGGATAGTACCAAGAAGGAATCATTCACAAAGAGATATGGGGACATCGCCCTTTTACTCTAGGTCCATTTGGATCTTAGTTTGCTACAAGCCGCTTCCTAATTTTGGAACCCTGCATATCGATTCTTTACCTTCAATCATGAGGATTTGACCCCTACAGTAGAGGAATATACCTCGCTGCTCAACATTGAGAGGGCTAAGACTGATAGAATATATAGCAAGGCATTGAATCCTTTAACTTTTAAGAAAAAACTGGCCCAGATCCTCAGTGCACCTAAGGCATGGATTAAGGGTCACATCAAGAAGAAGGGAAATGGAAAGTACATTTCATGGGATAGTTTGAAAGAGGCAATGGCAATATCGTCGACATTCAAAAAATGTAAGATATATTTGCTTTGGCGATATATGGCTAGTTATTTTCCTGAAGACACTAGGTTATGTTGAAGCAGCGGTGGCGGATCTTATTTCTCGACTATGTTGCAACATTAACTTGGCACCTGCTATCATCGCTGAAACCATTTAAGCCCTTAATTTTTGCAAAAAAATCGGGATAGGACATTTCATTATTTGTGCACCTATGCTTCACCTGTGGCTTGTTAGCCACCTTTGCTCAGAAGAAAAGAGGAGGCTGTACAATTTCTTTCCTGACTTTAGTCCTATCTCCAAAGCCCTCAAGAAGGAATAGCTTCACAAAGTCTGAGGAACAATGGATCTAGAAACTTCAGAATCTTAACGGGGATGAAGTGGCATGGAAGGCTACTTGGTTCTCACCATAAACCATCATGTATAGATATAGGCACTACAATTTTGTGCCACTTATTGGGTTATAGGGAAGTACCAGCTACGTACCTATTCTGGTCCTTTGACAATTTTTGTGTAAGCAATTTATCCCTTTTATTCAAGACATAGAGGCATGCAACCTTGAGTATGGCGAGCCAGATTATAAGTCAAAAATTTAAAAAGCTTTCCATGCTTGGAGACAAACTCATTGCATAGAAAGATACTGGAGAGGAAGCAGTATGACCCCAGGGTATAATAAATGGACGATACGTAGCACCAATGATGCCTTGCCTCCATCCACTGTTGTACCTGTAAATGAAGAATTCACTTTCAAAATTGAATTGCTTAAACAAGAATTTGAACAAGAAAAGACAACTCTTACTAAGGAAATTGCTCACCTAAAGGAGGAAAAGAGTCAATTTGAGATGGACGTTTATCTATGTGAAGGTGAGGTAAAACGAGCTAATAAGGAAAAAAATCTTCTCAAAAAAGATCTTGATAGTTTAAGGAAAGACTATGCGGCTGTCAACAAAGCAAACAAATCACAATGCAAAGGCAAATCTTTAATCGAGTAGAGAATAAAAATTGCCACCCTCAAAAAAGAACTACACCAGTGGAAAAAAATGGCTAAACACAGTAAAGAGAAGCTCGTCAGAGCTCAAACCCTCGCATCAACTTATTAAAAGAGACATGCACGGCTAAAAGCTCAAGTTTAAGATTTAAGAGCAGATCAGGTTAAAAATAAGATATTAACAGTTAGGGTTTAAGGCTTAGAGTAGTCCTTACAAGCTTGTCAAAATCAGGTGGATGAATTAGTATGGGCTTAAGAATGGTAGGAGCAAGAATGGTAACAAATAGTCGGTCAAGCACACCAAAATTATCAAAGTCATCATCGCCATCTCACTGAAAAAATTCAGGCAGCTCAGTTGGAGGCTGAATAAATTATGGACGCGGCTTGATCACTAGCATATAGCATCTTACCCACTGGAGCTTGCGAACAAGAACCGTTGTATTTCTTAGAACATGTGATTAGATAATGTAATCATGCCAGACATTTTTTAAAGTAATCATATGTATTCAAGACTTTGATTGCTTTAATGAAAGACGCTATTGGTGGAGCTATTTCCTAATCTAATTGTCCCTCTTGCATTTGCATTAATAACAATTATTCCTTTTCTGCTTTGCATCAATAACATGATTCTTTTTATGCTTCATATCCATTTTCATGACATGTCACGACACATTTTAAAGGTCTAATCCGTCAATAACCTAAAGTGAAGGTGTCCCGAAACATGGAATCTTCAGTTCGCCATCGTTATAAACCTCGTACCCATCGTAAAGCCGTAAAGAATGATCATGAGTCCTATATTGAGCGACTAAAACTTATGTACAAAGAATCTTAAGAACAATCAGCCCGTAGGAATGAAGAACTCTAATCTCAAATGGTAGAATTGACAAAATTGTTATTCGAAGCTCTAAGGGATAAAGGGCAAGCAAACACCATCGATGCTGACAAGGGAGCAGCCAACCCTAAAAGTAATTTGAATGGTGGTACTGAGGCTACTAATGTGCATGAGGCAGCTTTGCATGAACAGCGTCTCTCGACAACTAGAATTCTGTTAACTCAATCATTCATTTATCTCAATCCTGCAACAACACCATATTTGGTTCAACGCGCTTTACCTGCTATACCTATAATACCAAATCTTGGTGAACAGGCAAAGCAAGAAAGGGCAAAAAAATCTTTAAAAAATGATGAAGACTTAAACAAATACCAATCTCTAGAGAAATGTCTTTGAGCTTTAAGGGAAGTGATAAATTTAGAATTATAAATGTGAAAGCTCTAGGATTGGTCTCTAGTCTCGCCATTCCATATAAATTCAAGGTGCCAGAGTTTAAAAAATGTAATAGGACCATAGATCCCACTGCCCACCTTTGGATGTATTGTCGCAAGATGATCGGGTATAAGGAAAATGAAAAATTACTAATCCATTGCTTTCAGGATAGTCTAACTGGGGTAGCTCTCCGATGGTACATAGGGCTAGACCCTATAAGGATTTAAACATGGACAAATCTGGCTCACGCATTCCTCGGCAAATATAAGCACGTATCTGATTGGGCCCTAGATTGCCTTTCCCTCATAAACATGGAGAAGAAAGCCTCTGAGAGTTTTAGGCAATACGCCTAAAGGTAGAAGGAGAAGGCAGCTCAGGTCTAGCCCCCATTAACTGAAAAAGAAATGATAGTTATGTTCATCGGCACTTTGAAAGCTCCTTACTATGAAAAGTTGGTGGGAAATGCCACGAGAACTTTGCTGATATGGTCATACCATCAAGAGTGGGAAAATATCTATAGAAGAATCATCGGGGTCAATTAAGAAACCAATAAGTAAAGGAAAGGAAAAAAAAGTAAATGCTATCAGTCGCAACACTGTAAAGTTTCCTCAAAATCCACAGTCAGCTCAAGAGGTATATGCCCCAAATATGTTGTATCTAGATTTTAGCCCCTGCCAAATGACACCAGTAGTTCACTCTATTGGGATTGCTCTAACAGTTACCCTCACACCAAATCCTGTTCAAGACACTCTTCCATGCATGCCACCTTGTAGTACAAATAATACTAGAGCTTCAAGTAATCATCAAGCACCCTGAGAAAGGAAACATTTTAACCCTTTACCATACTCATATAAAAAGATCTACAATCACCTATTAGCCAATCGATTGGTCACCCCAGTATTCCTAGACCCAAAATCTCCACCATACCCTAGTTGGTATGATGTGAACGCTTATTGTGAATACCACGTTGGAGCACAGGGACATTCAATTGAGAACTACGCCTTATTCAAGAGAAAGGTGAAGGCCTACTGAAAAAAGGCATAATCAAAATAGAAAAGGGGCCTAGACTAAACGCTGGGACTAACCCACTTTTTAATCACGCTAAACTGAGGGTAAATGCTGTGATTAATGAGAAAAGTAGTTGGATCAAAAGAGATGTTAGAAAGGTCAAAATGCCAATGGGTGAAGTGTGGCAAGCATTCAAAAAAGGTTGGGATAGTAAGCCCAAGAGAGGAATTCAACGAGTCCTCTTACTGCTACTGTGCTCAAGAGCATTATTTACAACAATGTTTATTGTTCCTAAAAATGGTCCAAGGAATGATGGACCGATTTGAGATAGAATTCTATGAGGAATGCCATGAACCAACTTATCCACCTATTGACGTCATCGAAGAGAAAGAAACAAATGATGATGGCATCTTAATTTGCCTCTCTCTTATGAGTATAGAGAGGCAGGCAAATGAAAGCTTTAGGCATTATGCCTCTAGGTGGATGGAAAAGGCCGCCCAAATTCAACCACTATTGATAGAGAAGGAAGTGATCGTCAGGTTTATCGACACACTACAGTCACTGTACTATGAAGAAGTGGTGAAAAAAACCCTTAAAGTTTTTGCAGGTATGGTTATATTTTATGAAATGATGGATGAGGCTTTGAAAAGAGAATCTGGCAGGGGCAAAAGGGAAGGAAAGGTTAAAACAACATGACAGTCAAGGTCTGACAAAAGAGCCAGTTCATCTCAAACTTGTGTGGACGCAGACCTACAAAAGTTCATTACTAAGCAAGACTGCGAGATCGTGAAAAATATGAAAAAACTGAGAACATCAATGACATAATTTAAGAGATTCTGAGAAAAGCCAAATTAGTTAATAGGGTCAAAAAGAAAAAAGAAAAAGTCAACAACTTTTGCGATTTCTATACAGTACATGATCATACCCTTTAGATGTGTAAAGAGTTTCGTGCCATGGAGGCACTTCTATTGAATTTTATGATGAGAAGCAAACTTTGACTATTCACACTATAGAGACACTTCCATCTGTCAATGCCACAAAAGGGGATGAGGATAATCTTTCCTATGGCATCCAGAGACCACTGATCTTGTATGATAATCGACCGCATCCTCAGGCCATTCTTACCCCATCTGCACCAAAATGGTCATTCAATTGCTGTCTTCATTCCCCTATGAGGACAACAAGGCTGTTCCCTGGAATTATGAGAGTAAAACTTTAATTATCGAGGAATCTAGTCAACTGGCCTCAAATATTGATCTTTCAGGGGTAAGCCATTTAACTTAGAGTGGGAGGTGTTATGTGCCACCAGCCTTAAGAGATGAAGCTCAGCAAGAAAATACTAGCTAGAATCTTCAAACACTTAAATCAGCAACTAAAAGGTCAGATTCAAAAGGAACTGTTAGTGAAAAAGAAGCAATAGAGTTTCTTAAGTTCATCAACCACAGTGAATACAATATCTTGGATCAGCTAAATAAGCAACTTACCAAAATATCTGTACTGTCACTTTTGTTGAACTCCGAAGCTTATAGAAATGCACTCCTGAAAGTTTTGAATAAGGCCTATGTCTCTCCCGACATTTCTATAGGCTAGCTAGATCATCTAGTAAACAATATTATGGCTGACAATTACATATCCTTTAGTGATGACAAGATTCCACAAGTAGGAAAAGGGAATCATAAAGCCGTTCACATCATTACATACTAAAAGGGAAGCATATTGCCCAAGGTACTCATCAATAATGGGTCAGCTTTGAATATAATGCCTATTTCATGCCTGAATAAGCTCCCTATTGATATGTCTCACATTCAAAACAGTCACACAGTCGTGCAGGTGTTTGATGGAACCTACAAAAATGTTGTAAGGAACATCACTATCCTACTTCAAGTAGGCCCATGTACTTATAAGGTTGACTTTCATGTGATGGACATTGCTCCATCATATAATTGCCTTTTGGGAAGGCCATGGATCCATTCTGCAGGAGCAGTTCTATCATCCTTGCACCAAAAATTGAAATTTGTAATTGGAAACAAAGTTGTCAGTATTGGTAGAGAAAAAGATATATATTGCTACCTCGACCGATACCCCATATATTAAACCTAATGAGGACATTCCAAAACCCTCTTTTCAATCATTTGAGTTCATCAATGCCACTTATGTTAAGGAAAGGTTGCCTATGATTAAGCTTCATCTATCAGCAAGCACGCAAATGGGCTTAAAACTAATAGTTGGCAAAGATGCTCGAGCCAAAAAAGGGCTTGGAAGATGCCTCCAAGGAGTTACTAAGGCTCTAAAGGTGACCCATCAGACTGACAAGAGAGGAGTGGGGTTCAAGCCCAATGAACGGCTGCCATGGTTGCAGAACTAGCCATGGTAGCTTCTGCCATGGATCTGGTCCCTGAAGCACCAACCGCTTTAGCTTTTCTTGGTGTATATAATGATCAGAGAAAAAAAGAAGGAGAGGTGAAACAAAAAAAAATTTAAGAATTTAAAAAAAAAACAAAACATAACCTTTCAAAAAAATCAAAAAATTCAAAGTGAGGTTTTCAAGTTACAGAGGTTTCTGTGCTTATTTTGAGAATCTTAATGGTGAAAAGAAAACTTATGCAAAGGGAAAAAAGACACTAGAATTTGGGAACCATCCAACGGTGGATGGCAATTGGATTTAAGGTAAAAAGCTCGAATTCCTCTTGTAGATCTAGAAAAATCTAAAAGGATTTAGGAAATTTTGACTCCGAATTTGGAAAAAGGAGGTCGAAAGGAGTCTAGAGGTAAAATTTAAGAGTCAACCACCGTCAATAAGCAGTGACCAGCACGATGGCCAATCGCTGGTTTTTTAAGTTTTTCTTTTTTCTACTAAGGTCTGGTTTTTGGGTAACAAAGAAGAAAAAGAAGAAAAAAAAGGAAAGGAAGAAGAAGAAGAAAAAAAATAAAATATATGATATGGCTTGTTTCGAACCCAGGCTACTAATATAGGAGAATAGTCAACCAACCATTATGCCTCAGCTTGCCTTTAAGTGTAAATTTTCAATAAAAATATAAAAAAGGTGTAACTACGAGGGTGACATTTTTATCCTTGAGGTCATATTTTATGCTCATTTAAATATCTCTTGATAATACTTGCATTTTTTTTCATGTTTGCTTGGTGTGCTAATGTCTATACATATATTATTATTATTATTATTATTATTATTATTATTATTATT
>JBBYHK010263514.1:0-28601 GCA_038382065.1 Adansonia grandidieri | reverse complement strand
TTTTATCATAATTTATGTATGTAAATAATGTATATGTGTAATTATAATAAAAATATGTAATATTAAGTTATATTACCCATCATAATAATTTATGTAATAGATAATATAACTTATGTAACTGTAATATTTATTGATAATTTAAAATTTTTTTATGATAATGATTTATATAACTTATAATATATTTACGTAATTATAATAATTTTATATATTATTATATAATAATATATGTAAAACTAAAAAAAAAAAGTAACAGACTTAGGGCCTTATGTGAAACGCTCCTTAAAAGCCCCCGACAAAGAATCAGAACTAGTAATCTAAAATAAAGCCGAAAGAGTACTAGGATAAAGCGTTTCACTGTAGTGTGAGAGAAAGAATTTTAGAAAAAGATAATGAACTGATAATTATTAAAAAATAGTTAAACAAAAAAAATAATTTCAAAAAATGAATGATAATTATTAAAATTTTCAATAAAGAGTCTGTAGTTATTTTTTTACTCTTATTTTTATATGTTTTGGCTTGCTGTTTTTTTTCTTTAAAATAATTATGTTCGTATTCATATTATTTTTTATTTTTAAAATATTATAAAATTTTATATGTTAATAATTCTTGTTATTTTATTTATACTTTTATGCATTCGTTTATTAATATAATGTTCATATAATTTTTCATATTGTATTTTAATTATTTTTATATTTATCATATTCATGTTATTTTTTATTTGTTTAAAGTATTATAAATTTATATATAAAATTTTCACATTAGTCGTTTATGTATATTTGACATGTTCATCTATTCATATTGTATTTATATTATTTTTTGTATCATGTCTCAATTTAGAACTGACATCTATACTGCATACGAAAAAAAACTGATGTTATATGTTTTAAAAGGGTTAGTTTACAGGGAAACTTATATATCATATTTGATATTTGTATTCAACCCTCTTAATAAAATTTTATTTTGTTAATTATTTTTAATTTTTTAATTATGTATTTAAAATGCTTGATCCATTAGTCTTCTCGACAATTTATATATCAATTTTGAATTAGTTTATTAATTATATTTAGTTTTTTGTCTTTAAATTTTATTTTTATTAAGGGATTGATCATCATCGTAATTCATTGGTTGATTTAAAATTGATACTCGGCCTGCTTGAAAAAAAATTATTTTATTAATTATTTTTAGTTTTTTATATTTAAGTTTTTTATTTGATGTTTAAAAGAGGTACTTCTGTACGTAACCTATAGGTCTATTTATGACATATACATGACAAGCATATAATAAATTATTTTATTAATGGATATATTTTATTTAGTTTTTAGATGATATATTTGAAGAGTTGATCTATAGGTTGACTTATGGCTTAATTTAATATCTATACCTAATCAGTTTGGTAAAAAAATTTAAAATATTTATCTTATTAATTATTTTTATTTTATTTTAAATGATATATTTAAAGGATACTCCATACATTGACTTACGGATCAATTTAGAATCTATAGCAAATATGCTAAAAATAAGAAAAAATTATTTTATTATTTATTATTTATTTTTATTTTAAAAGCTTATTTAAAGGGTTTAATCTATATGTTAACTTGAAGATCAGTTTAGGATTGATATTCGAGCCATCTGGTGAAAAAAGCTTAAAACCATTTATTTTGATTTTATTGTTAAATGATGTATTTAAAATGATTAATCACACTTTGACTCATGAATAGATTCAAAATCAATATCAAATTTAAATAAATATTATTTAATAAAATTAAATTTTTTATTAAGATTAATTAAAAACATAAAAAATTAAAAATATCATTAATTATTTTATTTTAAATGATATATTTAGAATAATAGATTTGCTCGATAACTTCGAATTAATTAAAATTTATGTCTAATTTTACATACATATTTATTATTTAATAAAATTTAATTTATAATTATTTTTTTAGTAATAATAATTATAAAATAAAAATAACCTCAGCGAAAGTGGGGGCATAACATTAAGTCTTTACTATTTTTGGCTAAACATCAGCACCGATTAGGGCAAATGTCCAACAAACTCTGGAAGGTATTTCTCCAACCATATCAAGAATTTTTTTTTTTTTTTTTTATCTCCTGCTTATAAGAGAAACGAATCCTCTTCACTACTTAATCCTAAGATGATGCATAGAAAAGAATCCTCTTCATTACTTACAGAAAAAAAATCCTCTTCACTACTTAATCCTAAGATGATGCATGTATTTTCAAATAAATCTACGATCAATATTTGTTCAAATAATTTTTTAATTAAATTTTCTATCTTTCTACTCGATTTAAAATCAATAAATTTCAATCATAGATTAACCTTCAATGTGTATTCTCAACCTTAACATGAATTAAAATTGTATTAATATTTTCAGTTCGGTTTCATTCGATTTTATGGATGTTGTTGCTCAGCCTAATTAAGAAGGTGCTAGGTTGAGCTCTTCCACATCTCCATGTTTGGCCATGTCCAACCAGAAGAGAGAGAGAGAGAGAGAGAGAGAGAGATGATACTTGTTTAAACCTTAACAGGATTGTTACAGTGTTCACAAGCATTTTCTTCTTTATTTTTCTTTTCTAAACTTAGATTTTTAGGAAATGAATTTTATAACTGAAACTAAAATTTCATACTCTACCATCGGCCTACACATTAATTGTCACTTAAAAGCATTTTCTTATAAAAAGCATTATAAATGATAGTTTTAAACGAAAAATATCTTAATATTTCTTTTTAGTGGAAAAAAGTACAAAGAGAAAGCAAAGCTGCAAGTAGAATTATCTAAGGATTGAGCTTTTTGTCTAGGTATAAATATTAAATTTTAGATAAAATTTTTTAAATAGATTCAAATTACTTTTTAATAATAAAATAATATTTTTATTTAAATTTAATTATAAAATATATAAATATTAATAAAATAATAATATTTTAATAATTTAATGAATAATAAAATAAATTTTTAAATTAGTTTGAATTTGAACTGAAAAAAACTAAAATTTTTTAACAATTAAATGCTTTATGAAGAGGTGGACTTGCCAGATATAGTAACAGTCAAACAGAGCCTATCTAGGATATAACGATCGTATTTGCCGACAAGTTGCCTTCAATCAAAAGAAATAATTGGACAATGGAATTGGTCAGATCAAATCTTTATTTCAATACTAATTAACCGCAACCTCATCTTTGAAATAGTTTGCATGCTACCAGTTGACCGACAAGACCTCAGAATAAAGCAAGAAACCTAGTTATGGTAACAAATTTATTGTTTGGTACTATCTGTTGGGGCAAAAGAGACAGTCCTCTTTTGAAGTTCATACTCCACCAGGAAATTATTTGCGCATAGTTCCCAAAGATTGAAAAGGGCCCAACGGCGTTTGGAATTATCACCACACAAAGCAAGTCACCGTTAACCCTCAATGTGTTGACACGATGGAACCGAACGTCAGCCCTATAACACAAGTTGAATGTGCCTGAAAGGTCTTGCCCTGGCTCTTCTCTAATGGCCTCTGATGAATAGGTTTTATACTTATGAATTAGATATTATTTTACTTGATATTTTATTTATTTTTGAAAAATTTTATAGTTCGAATAAATTTTGATTATGCAAGATAATTAAAGATTATTTCGGGATATTAAAAGTTAAAAAGGTGATACTTAAGCATTGAAAGATGATTTAGAAGATAGCACCTAGATGCTAGTTTTCAGAGCCCAGGTGTTGGCAAGTATCACAAGAAGTAGACAATTCCTGCAAGATGAGCGCCTAGGTGCTCAATCATAGGTGCTTTGACTACATGGGCTTTTATCCTAACTTTCCATTTGTGGCCTCACAATGCTCAGATATAAATACACTATTTTAGGTCTAAAACAAGTGTGAAAAACTATTAAGAAGAGACAACAACTACAACATCAAAAATCAATTAGAGTTTCTTCTTTTCTTCTTTTCCTATATTTTTCTAGAATCCTATTTAAATCAATTGTTAGGATTTTCATTTTTTAGCATGACTTAAGTTTCTTTTCTAAGGCTACTATGTAACCTAATTATGATGTTTGAATTATCTTTTCAATTTAATTGATGAATTAATTTTCCTAATTGAGTATTCTTTATTATTCTTAATACTTCTAGTTAACTGGCCATTAATAAGATGATGTGTTAATCATAATGAAACTAGGAGGTTATGTGTCTTAGTTCATTGTGTTGAATACCATAAATTGCTTGTGATATATGAGTCCATAAGCATGGTTGTTGTAGCCTTTAAAAGGAACCACAAAGCTTAATGAATTCTTAACAGTTCTCATCTACGTATAGGGATATTGGGGATTAGCATTTAAGGGTGTTTTCATTAGACCTTGGGAGAGGTTAAGGGAAAATTTAGGGAATTCTAACTAGCAATTGGGAAATAATTTCAAATTAATGAGATAAATATTTCAATTCAAATTAGTTATGCTGAAATCGAAACCCTTAGGCTTTTAGTTAATTGATATTCCTTCGTTTAATTTTTGTAGTTTACTTTGCTTTCTTTGTTTTGTTTTATTTTTCTTTCATTATATTCAAATAAACTTTCGATTAATTCAAATAGAGTTATTATAATTTCAATACTTTGTAATCAATCAATCCTTATGGACAATACTAGATATTTAGCACTTTATTATTCGTTAACGATAATGCGCACTTGTATTCACTAAGTCACACAACAAGTTTTTGGAGCCATTGTCGAGGATTGCTTTTGATTAATTAATATCGATACCAAGTAATTCTAATTTTAATTTGAATATTTTATTTTAATGTTTTTCTATGTTTGTTCCTGTTTTCTTTTCAAGTGTTATTCTTAGGTGTATGCAACATTCTAAAAGCTACGAATTGCTTTCTTTAGATGTGGAGATCAAGTGAACTTGTTGACGAAATTAAAAAGAAAAATGAGAAGCATCCAAATAGTTATAAGACACCATGCTTAATGTAAAAGAAAAATAGAGAACAATGAATAAGGCAACCTCTTATACAAGCCAATAATTTTGAGATCAAACAGGATATTATCTAAAAAGTTCAGGCAAATAAGTTTAGTGGTCTAGTAAGTAAGGATGCTAGTGCTCACATATCTAGCTTTTTGGAGATTTATGACACTTGCAAGCATAATAATGTTACTGATAATGCCATTAGACTCAGATTGTTCCTATTGTCACTTTGAGATAAGGCTAAGAGCTGTGACATTCTTTACCAATAGGTTCGATTACTATTTGGGATGCTTTAGCCCAAAAGTTATTGATGGAGTTCTTTTCTCCCACAAAGACTGCCAAGATGTAGAATGGAATAACTACTTTTATGTAGTATAGTATGGAAACTTTATACTAGGCTTGGAAGTTCAACTAAAATTTTGGTATATGCAGCAATAGGGGGTTTGCTAAGGAGTAAGACTCATGAAGCAGCTTATGAATTGTTAGAAGAGATGGCTATTAATGCCTATCAGGGGCCTACTGAATGTTCCATGCCAAGGAAGACTTTGGGAGTCCATGAAATTGACACATTATTTGCACTTTCAGCTTAAGTAGCAACCTTATTTAAGCAGATTAGTTCCTTAATAGTTGACTCAGTTCACACTTTAACTGAAGTTTGTGACTTGTGTAATGGTCCTAACTTTAGTACTTGGTGCGAAGTTGGTAACCCATTTGCTTCATCACAAAATGAACATTGGTGGTTTTTTGGGAACTTCAACAGGCAAAATAATCCTTTCTTCAACACTTATAATTAGACTGCAAAATCATCCAAACTTTTCATGGAAAAAAATTGGAATGCGATGAAACCATCAATTAATTTATAGCCACCTTAACCTATGCCAAACAAGGTATCTTTAGAAGATGCTCTTGCTTAGTTGAGTATGAACACAAGCTAGCTTATGGCAAGGATAGATGCCATATTGCAGAGACAAGAGACAACTATTCGAAGTTAAGCAGTATCAATCTGAAACTTAGAAGTGCAAGTGAGACAAATAGCTAATATGTTCACTGTAAGACTCAAGGTTCTTTGCCAAGCAACATATAGACAAATCGAAATAAGGAGTGGCAAAGAGTTGGATGAACTAGTTTAAAAAATGGAGAAAAATACTAAGATCCGAATCATAAGAGAATAAGCTGTATGATAATTTTATGAAAACATCTTATGAGGTAGTTAAAGAGAAGAGGTTAAAGCTATTTCCAAATAATCTGGCACCTTATATTCCACCAATTCCATTTCTTCAGCTATTCCAAAAAAAGAATTTAGATAAGCAATTTTCTAAATTTCTTAATATTTTTAAGAAGTTGCATATTATTGTTTCTTTTACAAATGCTTTGGAACAGATGCCTAATTAGGTCAAGTTCATGAAGGAGATTCTTTTTAATTAAAAGAAGATAGAGAAGCATAAAACATTTTCACTTACTGAAGAGTGCAGTGCTACATTACAAAAAAATTGTCACTACAACAAAATGATCCAGGAAATTTTACTGTCCTATGCACTATTTGAAATTCATTTTTTTAATAATGTATTATGTGATTTAAATGCAAGTATTAACCTAATCCTTCTTTCTGTGTATAGGAAATTAGGCTTGAAAGAAATGAAGTTGGTAGTTGTGACTTTGTGATTGGCAGACAAATTGATTAAATATCCAAGAGGATTCATTAAGGATATTCTTGTAAAGGTGGATAACATCATTTTCCTAATTGATTTCATTATACTCGATATGAAAGAAGATTAAGAAATTACAATCATCTTAGCCAGCCAATTCTAGCTACTAGGAGAACTCTTGTTGATGTGCAAAAAAGTCAACTTATTTTGAGAGTTCAAGATGAAAAGGTTACTTATGTTTTCAAGGTTACTAAGCACCCAAGTGATAGGGAAAGTTGTAAGCATGTGACATAGTTAATCCATGCACTAAGGAAATTCTTCAAGCAAAACAACTATTTAAACTTTTGAAAGCATGTTTGATTGATTCAAGAGATACTAGTAACCTCGAGCTTATGAAATGTCTACATCAGTTAAGATAAACCACCAATTTTCATCAAATAGCCATTTGAATAGCAGGGTAAACAACCCTCTAGACCATTAGCACCGATTGAGAAAACACTTACCTTGAAGCCTTAGCCAATACCCACCCATGTGAAGTATGCTTTCTTGGGAATGCTTATGAAAATGCCAAATTATACAAAGAGCGAAATAAAAAGTGGCATGACAATCATATCTTGTGACAATAATTTGTCATTGGGCAAAAGTTGTTGCTTTACAACTCGCATCTATAATGGTTTTTTTGGCAAGCATAGCTCTAAGTGATTAGGGTTGTTGATAGTGATTTAAGTCTTTCATTATGTTTTAGTGGAGATTCAAGGTAAGTACACATGCAATGTCTAAAAGAGCATTGACGGTGACGTGGATTTATGCAATCTTCCATTACTCTAGTGGATGCCATGTAAAGATAGCTAGAGAAAGTCATATTGAAAACTATAAAACAAGAGCTTCCTAAGAGGCAACCCATATTTTTTGAAATTTTTGCGTTTTATTTTTTATTATTTTAAGCATTTTACCTTTTAATTTGTACATGATTAAATGTTATGGTTTCAACTTTAATTTCAAGACCTAAAGCAAGCTTAGGGGCTAAATCATTCTTTGCTTAAATAATCTAGCCTTTTTGGAGCCAATAAGGAAATGGAATGCAGTGCAAAGTTAAAAAACAGCAAGTAAAGCACTTAACTGCTAGCTTTTAGTGTATAGTTTTCAGTGCATAGGTATTGCAAATCTGAAAAAAAAAAACCCTAAAACCTTTAACTTATTTTATTTCATCCTTAGCCACCTCATTTTTTTCCAACATATTACTTAGCCTTCATTCTCATCCACTTGTCACTACTAATAAAGATGATGAAAAAGTTGAGAACTGACACAACCCATGTTCAAAGAAGTCTTATGTGTTTTTTTATTTATTTTACATTAAGAACAATGTTAATTCTAAGTTTGAGGGTGAGATTTACTTTTAGTTTGAGTTATTTTTAACTTTAAATTTTTAGGTTATTTAGGTTGTTTGAGTAATGATGAGATTTAGTTCTTCATTAGTCAATGATAGCAAATATGATTGAAGTAGATTTATGGCCATTGAAAAGTGATGAATATTACGTTTGTGTGTATGCTAGATGTGAATGTTGATCTTATTCTTACTTATGATTCTTTGAAATTTTGAGCACATAGCCATCAATGTTGAACTACTTTGCTTGCTTAGAGAATGTTCATGTGAATTAGTAACTTATAATATCCCATGGAATTCTAGAACCTGTTTGATTGTTGTTTGAGGCAAAATCCTAGGCTACATAATATTAAAGACATGATTTAGGCCATCTTTGGAGCATTTAAGCCTTTCGAGCCTACCCTTGCTATATATTGATCCTTAATACACCCTATTGAGCCTAATTATATCTTTTCTTGGTAACCTGCACTTGGACCCTAGCCTCTAATTGATTTTCAACTTTCTAACCTTTATTTTCATGCATGTTACTTATTTAAGGAAAACAATTGGAGCTAAGCTCAATTTTTGGGAGGATGGGTGGAGTTATGAAAATTTCATGTGGTAAATACCTTTAAATTTGAAAAAAAAAAGAAACAAAAAATGTGAAAATTTAGTTATACCCGTAAGCCAAAATAAAGAATTAAGTCCGGATATTTAGTGAAAAAAAAGAAGAAAAAAAAGTTGACACAAGAAAAGTTAGATTAAGTGTGGGGTGTTACTTTGGGAATGGAATGAGCTCTAAGAAAGGTATTAGAATGAATAACGTGCTAAAGGTGATTTAAGCCGCATTAACATCCATTATCATACCATTACCCTAGCCTGTCATTACAAGCTTAATAAAGCCTTAATGATTTTTTATGTTGTGATAGTTTACAATAGTGGAAAGTGACATGAAAAGTAGGCCCACAAAATTTTAAAAATTTTTCATCTAAAGATAAATTATGGTTGCTTGTTTGCAGGAACTAATCTCAATGTGAGTAGTAAAGTGTGAAATGGCTAATACACACTCTAAAGAAATTTAAGGTAAAAAAAAGAATTGGCATTTGAGTGGAAATTCTACACATCTAATGTTAGGAGCTTTTCTTTAGCCATAGACTATGTGGTATCTTTGAGACATGTTGGATGAATTAAATCAAATTATTGCTCACTCATCCTTAGTTTTTGTTATTTTCTTTTCTTTGCTTGAGGACTAGCAAAGTCTAAAGTTTGGGGTATTTGATGAATGGGTTTTATACCTATAAATTATATATTATTTTACTTGACATTTGCCTTATTTTCAAGAAATTCTACTTTTTTTTTTATTTTTTGGGTTTATTTGGCAGTTCGGATGGATTTTGATCAAGCTAAATGATTCAAGGCCCTTTTGAAATATTACAAGCTAAGAAGATGATACTTACACATTACAAGATGATTTAGAGGAAAATTTCTAGAAAAGGTAGTGCCTAGGCACTAATTTTTAGATCATAGGTGCTAGCAAACATTATAACAAATAGATAATTCGAGCAAGATGAGTGCCTAAATGCTTAATCCTAAAGCTTTGGCATTGCGACTACATGAGATTTTGACTTAATACAATGTTGAGATATAAATACACTGTTTTAGGTTTGAAACAAGTTTGGAAAGCTATCGGATCTGAAGAGAAGGTGATGGCTACAACCTCAAAAATTAATCAGAGTTTCTTCTTTTCTTCTTTTCCTATATTTTTCTAAAATCATGTCTAAATCAATTGTTAGGATTATCTTTATTTTTAGCATGAATTAAATTTCTTTTCTAGGGTTATTATGTAGCCTAACTATGATGTTTTGGATTATCTTCTCAATTTAGTTGATGAATTATTTTCCCTAATTGTGTATTCTTCATTGTTTTTAATGCTTCTAGTTAATTGACCTTTAATTAGATGCTATGTTAATCGTAATAAAACCGGGAGGAGATTTATGCATCTTAATTCATTGTGTTGAATATCGTAAATTGTATATGATATGGGAGTTCATGAGTATGGTTTGTGAAGTCATTAAAAGGAACCATGGAGCTTAATAAATTAAGTGTTCTTATCCATCTTTAGGGATATAGGGGATTAGTATTTAAGGGTGTTTTCATCAGACCTCGGGAGAAGCTAAGAGAAAATTTAGGGAATCTTGACTAATAATTAGGATAATAATTTCATATTAATGAGATAGATAATTCAACTCAGATTAATTATGGTGAAATTGGAAATGGGCTTTTAGTTAATTGATATTCCTCAATTTAATTTTTGTACTTTACTTTGTTATATTTTTCTTTCATAATTTTCAAATAAACTTTCAATTAATTCAAATAAAGTTAGAGTTACTATAATTTCGATACTTACTAACCAATCGATCCTTGTAGAATGGTATTTAATATTTATCATTTTATTGCATGTTAACAAAAACCTGCACTTACATTCACTAGGTCACGCAACAGCCTCTTTCATCATAGTCTCAATGCCATTATACAAATCTGATTACAGGTACGTGGTGGAAGTACAGAATCTAGCAAGACATTCTCAGCTTTGAGATGGCTGAACGGTCGTCTCTGCGATGCTAACACCTTCAAGAGTAAGGAAGAAGAACGATTCTTGGAATTTGCTTGCCGTCAGAGTTGAAACAGCTACAGATTTATGAATATAACTTTATGATTATGTTTACAACCAAAAATAGAATTGAAGAATGCATTTTGACCATTCGTGGTATCAAAAGTTAAGGTATCACTGCCGAAGATTCTGCTGGTGCATGACCTGTCTTCATGGGAACGATGCTACTAGTAATCATTTATGTTCAACTTCAAGCACTATTCTCAAGTAAAAGTTTTGCCAGTCTCTGAATAACACGGAAACTATTTGTAAGTTAAAGATGCTTGAGGATCGAAAAGAGAAGAACCTTGAGAATAACATTGAATAGATAGAGCACATTGTACTTAAGGAAGGTCATTTCCAGTGTCTAAAATGGTAAAGTATTCAACAGGTGGGCTTCCAAAGCAGAGTTTCATCAGATAATTGTCTTCATTTGGAATCACAATAGAAGGGATGGAGAAATCAAACATTTGAAGTGTTTGATAGATTTGGTCCATTGAATGGAAGGCATTTTTTATTTGGACCTCTGATGGGGAAAGAGAACCATCGTACAAAGGAGATATTAGTGAATCACGATGAATAAGTTCAACATTGAAGGCTGATGGTGCCTTCTCTAACCACTGATTGAATCACTAGGTTGGATAAAATGACAGTGAGCACAAGAAAAAGTTGATTATGTATCATTCTAAAAAAAAAAGGTGAAAAGAAAGATAAGATGATATATTAATATGATATATTATTTTATTAATATTTAAAGCAATTTTGATGAATTTTAATTCAATTTGTAAATTTATTATGATTTGTATTATGTATAGAACTATTTATAAGCCGAGCTAGGTTGGGAATAAGTCTAAGTATAGTACTAACATTATTTATGCTTGTCCAATCTTGATCTTGAATATTAACCTCAAATTATGGCTAAGCCCGCCTATATTTGTCAATGGATAGTCCAATCTCATTTAGATCTACTTATATTATATTTTTTACTTTAATTTTTATAAAGATTTTTGTTTTAAATTTTAACTTTTAGTAATTTAATAAATTTTTTTATTAAATTCTAAATATTATACCTTAACATATTTTTTAATGTTTATACTATAACATTATATATATATTTATTTATTCTTTATAAAATAAAAATTTCATAACGTACGTAAATATATAATTAATATATATTATATTAATTGGAAATGGATTGGGCGAGCTTAGCTCAGCTTTAAATATTTAAGCCAAGGCCTGGCCTAATTTTTAAATGAGCCTAATTTTTTTACCTAAGTTTATTTTTTGGGCTTAATATCTTTACCCAACCGCTTTTAACTATTACGCTGGCTTTCAAGTTTGGATAGATAGTTTGCCCATGAGCATCTCTATGTATATATATAAATATAATTGTAGATAATAATTTAAATAAAATAAGTAAATGACTATATTTGAAGAGGAAATTAAACTAAAATTTTAGAGGTAATAAACAATTAAAAAAAAGTAATACAGTTAATGAAATTTGAATAAGTTCTGTTGATGTCTTCCTTGTAGGTACCAGAAGCCAGGCAAAACCCTGCAACACAAAGAAAGTCAGGAGGACGCCAAAGTTCTTACTCCGGGGGCCCCTCCAATGGTTAAGTCAGAGGAGTGTTTGATGTAATAGTGTATAAGTGTTTTTCTTGGAGTCCAATGCTTACATGTGAGCATGTTTGCCCTTTTTATAGGATTTGTTTAGGGACACTGTGTCAGGTGATTTAGTGGTGATGTGACCATCGCCGAGCTAGGGGTCAACCTATGACGCCTAGTGGTTAGCTTAGTCAGTCAACCGCCATTTAGTAAATGTTAACTCCACATTTAAGTCATTATCGGAGAGGTCACATCGTTGTCAGGTATGGTTCGACGATCGCCTTTATGTTAATGTCTAGCAATCGCCGGCTCATTGGAACAGTCGATCAAGGATGGTTTGACGATCGTCATATGTGGAGGTATAACAATTATCCCTCCCAGGGTCTAAAAAGGTAGTCATAAAGTGACTCGACATTTTGGACATGTGTGAAGGGAAGTTGGCGCGTGGCATGTAGGGCGTACAGCATGGGAGGCGAGAAGGTACAACTGTCAGTAATAATGGTGGCAGTAATGGCAGGGTAACAGAAGGGCGTGAGAAATGGGGAAGGTATGAAATGGGAGCACTTGTCCTGACAGGGGATTTGTAAGGGCACATTTTGAGGGATACAAAATGCCAAGGGGAACACATGTCAGTGTGGAGGTAAAGTGCCAGGGTGACGCAGTTATGTCGCTGAATGGGGTTGTGACACGTGGTGGAGGGAATAGGAAGAGGCAAGATCGTATGGGTATATAATGGGGTGCGGGCTAAAGAGTTGCTCCATATTTTTTGAAAAAAGAGAGAAAGCAGAGTAGAGGTTTAGATAAGTTGTTCGAGGAGAAAGGGTGAGTTTTGATAGTTGAGAGAGCGTTGGTAAGGGGTTAATCATAGTGTTTTAGTATTTTAACGGTTTTGTGTTGTTTGGCAGCGGTTGTGCTTATGGAGGTGCGAATAAGAGCGCTGCAAAGAGTGAAAGTCGTCGGTTGATAAGTGCTGGTGAGTTCCTACGGCTCTTTTTTTTTATATTTTTGGGTTGGTGGGTTTGTAGTTCATGGTAAAGGGGGAGGACTGTTGGTGAAGTCGGTGGCGAGAAAGGGTAGATTAGA
Source organism: Adansonia grandidieri (assembly GCA_038382065.1). Taxonomy (NCBI): domain Eukaryota; kingdom Viridiplantae; phylum Streptophyta; class Magnoliopsida; order Malvales; family Malvaceae; genus Adansonia; species Adansonia grandidieri. Next base: position 15,285 of record JBBYHK010263514.1, on the reverse strand, counting down.
GGAAGTGGATAATGAGGTGAGGGCGATAATAGGGCATTTGAGCCAGGAGGAGATGTCTGGTTGTATGGTATTAGAGGAGGAAGGGGAAGAGATGAGAGGAGTGGTCGCCAATCAGAGTGGCGATTAGGAAGAGAAAGGGTCGAGTGGTGGTGAGGCTATGGAGGTGATCATCGGGGATATGGTTGAGGAAGCGATCGCCGAGGTGGACACCAAAGCTGTGGACATGCATGTCGAGTCAGTGAATATGTAGGTCGTATGGTGGTGGATGTATGATAGGGGGTGGATCTGGAGAGGTACCAAATTACGGAGGTGGGGCCACTGCAGCAAGCGATATTCGCTGAAGGGAACAGTGCTGTGTTCTACCTGCATTTTTTCAAGGCTGGCTTCCACCTGCCTCTGGAGCCCTTCTTCTGTGAAGTGCTAGAGGCGTATGATTTGTCGCCTAACCAGTTGAAACTGAACAGTTGGGCAATCCTCCTAACCTATTTTTTGGTTTGCAAGGAGAAGGGGTGGCGACCATCAGTTGGGGTGGTGAAGGAGCTATATTTTTTGAAATAGGGTGAGCCCTATTTTTATTATTTACAATCAATAGAGGGGGTAGGATGGTGGTTGACCTACCATCGAACGCACATATGCGGCGGGATCAATTCTTTGTGGTGACGAAAAGGGCGAACACAGAATGGGGTTTTCTAGTTTGGTGAGGCAGGAGGTCGAGAGCCAGTAATGAGAGGGTTGGCCTAGAGTGCACGGAGAAGGAACAGGTGCTCTTCTTCAGAGGCGGATGCGTGAGCAGCAGGATGTACTTGACATTCCACAACATCCAAAGAGAGTGCCTGGGACAACATTTAGAGGACGTGCTAGAAGGGCTAGTGCATCCTGTTGGTCAACAAAGGCAGTGACGTTTGTTGCGACATCAGAGAGATATGATATGAATTGAGTTTATTTAAGCATGAGATTGGCGTGTGTGTATGTTGAGCAGAGGTGCTGATATGTGATGTTGTGTTTCGTAGGGGAGCATGTACCAAAAGAAGGAATAGAAGATGCAGAAGAAGGGGAGGGGGCTGAGAGGTTGGTGGTGTATAATGTGGAGGGTAGTTTAGGGGCAAGTAGAGGGGAGTGGGCGGGTAGTGTGGATGATGACGATCGTCAATCGAGTCAGGGGATGGAAGAAGGTATTTGTTCTAGTCACTCACAAGTATGAAAAAAATGTATGATGGTACTGACCTGGATGTTTTATTTGTTATGCAGGAATGGACCCGGTTCAGGTTGCATTGGCGGAGAGGGTGGCCAGGCAGGCTACTGCGGAAAGGGCAGCTGCCCACCAAAGATAGAGAAAGAGAAAAATGGGCGAACGAGCGGATGCTGAGGCAGGCGTCACTGCGGTTGCTGCGTTCATTGGTCGCCAAGAGACTACTGTGCTAATGACTTTTGCGGTGGCTGCTGCGGTGCCCGTTTTGTAGCATGAGGTAAAGACTGTAGGGTCGAGTGGTAGGCTAATGCCTGGGTCAGCTTCGCAGCCGAGTACCACCTCTGAGAGGCAACGAGTAAGCCATGGCGGGCCCAATTCAAGTGGTCCTGGCATTTTATGTAACTCTAGGGTGCCAGACTTTGAGGCAGCTCTAAGGTGGGTGATGAAGGGAGTGGCGGCCAGTGATCGGAAGGTGCTGTCGAGGAGGAGTCCAGCTCAAAATCTGAATGCCGCCATGATAGGGCTGGTAGAGGCACTTCACTGCCAGACGGTGTACGCTTACCAGATGGTGAATTGGCAGTGGAAGTTCAACCTACAAGCGTCCAAGATTGTGGAGCTGGACGCTTAGGTTGGGAAGCAGAAGGAGGTGAACACCAAGTTGGAGGCATCCTTGAAGGAGATTGAGGAGAGAAGGATGACAGAGATAGCTGAACTGCTGCTGATAGAGGAAAAGGCAAAAGCGGCTGCTGTTGAGTCGACAAGAAAATTGGAGAAGCGTGATACGAAACTAGCTTCTGTGAAATCTAGAGTGGCTAAGTTGGAGGGTCATCTGGGCGATCTCTAGGCTTGCCACCAAGATGAGTTGAAGAAACAACATGAGGAGATATTCGACAAGCTGTTTGCTGCTGTGGATTCATATCACCGTAGCATGCTATATGGGGTCCAATTGCTATGTGGGCCCCTGAACTTACTAACAGTTGACTTCGGGCACCTGTATACGCCTCCTGAAGACTTTAACATCTTATTCCCAAGTAAGCAAGAAGTGGATGCAGGGTAGTTAAGGGATACAGCCTTGATTACTTCGATGGCTGAAGAGTCTGAGCAAAAGGAGTCTGGTGATGAGGCTAGTGCTCAGACCATCTCGTCAACTAGGGATGAGTAGTGGTTGGGCTTATAAATAATATTCTGTAAATGACCTATGATTTGAATGAAAATTTTGTTTTGTGTGTATGATTTATGTAAATGCTTATTGCTTGTGTTTGCATAATTTGTGTTGTTGTAGTTTGTTGTTTGTTGAGATTGTGGAGCTTTGATAGTAAATGCACTTAAAGGAATTATGAGTTGCGCCATGGTGGCGATTGTAGTAACAATTTTAAGAGTCATGTATTGGTTGCAATTGCATAGTAGCAATTAAAAGTTGTGCCTTATCAGTGATTACTTTGTAGCAATTAAGAGTTGTGCCTGGGCAGCGAGTGCTTTATAGCAATTAAGAGGTGTGCTTGGGTGGCGATTGCTTTGTAGCAATTTTAAGAGTTGTGCCTAGGCGGCGATTGCTTTGTAGCAATTAAGAGTTATGCCTGGGCGGTGATTGCTTTGTAGCAATTAAGAGTTGTTGGATCTGTGAAGTGATTTTGTAAAACCAAGGTCTATAGTGGCGACCATAAGTATTTGTAGTGGACAACTTAGAAGTAATATTTCTTTAGATGGGTGGCGTTCCATGTGCTGGGGATTTGGCGTTCGTCTAATTCGGTTAGCTTGTAAGCGCTAAAGCCTAGGACTTGGCAGACTTGATAAGGTCCTTCCCAGTTTAGGGAAAGCCTTTTTCGTTCTCTCGCTGGTCGACTGGCTTCGTAGTTTTGGAGGACTAGGTCACCCATCTAGAATTGGCGATTGTTGACTCGATGGTTATAATGTCTGCTAACCTATTGTGCTCAGACAACTGTATGGATTATGACATCTTCTCTGGCTTCTTCGAGTAGATCGAGGTTAGCTTTGAGATGTTCAGAATTAAGCTCTGAGTTAGGGTATGCAGTGCATGAACTCTGTACCCCTATTTCGATGGGTATGAAGGCCTCTGTTCCATAAACAAGGCTGAAAGGAGTAGCCCCGGTTACCTGAGTTTCAGTTTTCTGGATTGCCCAAAGTATACTAGGCGTTTCGTCCGCCCATGCATCTTTTGCATCATCCAATTTCTTCTTCAGAGGTTGCAGAATGCTTTTGTTCATGGATTCGACTTGGCCGTTTGATTGAGGATGGGTGATAGAAGTGTGAACTAGGTTGATGTTGAAGCGTGAACAAAAATTATGGAGTTTGTCAGCTGTCAGTTGCTTGCCATTGTCTACTATAATGACATGGGGTACGCCAAATCGGCAAAGGATGTAACGTCGAATAAAATTCTCCATGTTTCGGGTGGTAATGGTGGCGACTGGCTCAGCTTCAACCCATTTTGTGAAGTAGTCGTAGGTGAACAACAAAAATTTCCTCTGAACGGTTGCCATAGGGAATGGTCCCAATATATCTATGCCCCAAACACAGAATGGCCAAGGACTAAAGATTTGTTTAAGTGCCTCAGCTGGTTGTCTGGGAATAGGAGTGAAACGTTGGCATCTGTCGCACTTTTTGATGAGTGCAGTAGTATCTTTTCTCATTGTGGGCCAGAAGAAGCCTTATCGTAAAGCCTTAAGGGACAGTGGTCACCCGTCAAGGTGGTTTTTGCAGATGCCTTCGTGTATCTCTTTCAAGACGTAAGTTACCTCAGAAGGATTAAGGCATCGAAGTAATGGAAGAGTGAATTACTTTTTGTACAGAAGGTCATTAAGGATTGTGTACCTGGATGCTCTTTTTTCCAATCTCCTTCGCTGCACTAGGTCGATTGGGGCTTGGTTGTTTTTGAGAAAGGAAATAATTGGTGTCATCCAGTTTTCTTCAACGTCATCCGTAATGTGATGTACGTATCTGTCATAGCTGGGTACTGGGAGGTTTTCGAGGAGAATTTTGCCTCTAGTGGAGATATCGATGGCGCTAGCCAGTTTTGACTGAACATCAGCCCTTGAATTGTCCCCTCTGGGTATCTGTTTGATGGTGACATGGGCGAATTATTGGGAGAGGGTAGTGACAACCTTATGGTATTTGGTGTGTAGTTCATCCTTAACATTGTATAGACTGTTTACTTGGCTAGCTACGAGCTGAGAGTCTGCGTGGGCGATTAAATGATTGGCGCCCAGTATCTTGGCTAATTCCATGCTAGCGATTAAAGATTCGTATTCGGCTGCATTGTTAAAGGTGGTGAACTGAAAGGAAAGGCCATATTGCCACTCATGACCTTGGGGGTCAAGTAGTAATACTCCAGCTCCACCTTTTGTCTTGATAGAAGAACCATCAACAAAAATATGCCACTTACCGATTTTGACGCTCGCAGGTAGGTGAGCCGAGGTGCTGGGATGATCGCCTAGTTGAGCTGGTTCTGGTGGTTGGTCTTAAGATTCCAGAAAGGAACATTCGACGATGAAGTCGACGAGTGCCTGTGCCTTGATAGTTTTTCGGGGACTGTAGGTGAGCCTGAATTCACTAAGTTCGATGCTCCAAGGGATAAGTCATCCTGTAGAGTCGACTTTGAAGAGGACATCTTTAAGAGGCTGGTTAGTGAGGACAGTGATTGGGTGTGCCTGAAAGTATTGTCTCAGCTTCTTTACTGAAATGACGAGTGCAAAAGCCATTTTCTCTAGCTGACTGGAATTAAGTTCGCCAGCTTGCAGTGCCCAGCTAACGTAGTAGACAAGATACTAATGTCCTCGTTCTTCACAGACTAAAACAGCGACGATAGTTTCATCTAATGTGAAGAGGTAAACAAAAAGTGGCTCTCCCTGTTTCAGACTAGCGAGTAATAAGAGAGTGCTCAGGTATTGTTTGAGTTGGTCGAATGACTGTTGGCACTCTTCTGTCCATCGGTACCTGGTCACCTTCCTAAGCAATCAGAAGAATGGTAAAAATTTCTCTGCAGATTTAGAGATGAAGCGGTTGAGTGCCGCTACTCGCCCTGTCAGGCATTGCACTTCTTTTATTGATTTTGGAGGGCCCATTTGCATGATTGCACTAATTTTTTCAGGATTGGCTTCAATGCCTCTGGAGGAGATCATGAATCCCAAAAATTTTCCTACAGACACACTAAACACACATTTTAAGGGGTTAAGTTTCATTTTATACTTACAGAGTATATTGAATGTCTCCGAAAGGTCACTGAGGTGTTGGTGAAAAGAGGGGCTTTTGACAAGCATGTCATCCACATAGATTTCCATTGAACGCCTGATTTGTCCTTTGAAAAGCTTGTTGACCAAGCGTTGATATATGGCACCTTCATTTTTCAAGCCGAATGGCATGACTTGATAGCAAAAGTTGCCATCTTCTATGATGAACACCATTTTTTCTTGATCGTAGGGATCTATCTTAATTTGGTTATACCCAGAGAAGGCATCCATAAAACTTAAGAGTTTGTGGCCCACTGATGTGTCAACCAGTCGATCAATATTAGGGAAAGGGTAGCTATCTTTTGGGCATGCTTTATTAAAATCAGTGAAGTCAACACATATTCGTCATTTCCCTGAGGCCTTTTTGACCATGACGACATTAGCAAGCCAGTTGGGATATTTAAATTCCCTGACGTAGTTGGCATGTAGTAAATTGTTGACTTCTTTGCGTATCGCTTGGAGTCATTTCAGAGCAAATTTACATTTTTTTTGCTTGACCGGTGGGGTTCGTGGGTCTACATCGAGTGAGTGCATGATGACGGTTAGATCAATGCCAGGCATGTCGGCTGTGGACCAAGTGAATACGTCAACGTTCTTTCTAAGAAATTTTGTGAGGAGGTTCTTGTCTTGGGTGTCAAGAGAAGAACCTATGCTGGTAGCTAACTTTGGGTCCGAATCATAAAGGGCGATCTTTTTAGTATCCTCGGTCGGCTAAGGTTTCTGATCATGGAAACTGTCTCTAGAGTCTAGTTGCTCCAGGTTGATCACCTCTAGTTGTGCAGGCATAATAGTGTGAATAGATGGTCCGGAGGCATTATCATGGATCATGGTCGACTGGCGTGTTGCTAGTTCGATTAATAACAGGTGGCATTAGCGTGCAGTTCATTGGTTGAAACGCAAATATCCAATCCCCGTGGGTGTAGGGAATTTCACTGTTAGGCAATAGACTGCAGTGACCATTTTTATCTTTTTCATCAATGGTCGACGGATGATTTCGTTATAAGCAAAAGGTTGGTCGACAACAAGGAAGTCGACTAAAGTGTTTACGATTTGTTCCCCGTCGCCACAATTACTGGGAGAGTGATTGTCCCTTTGATAGGTATTGGTTGGTTGGCAAATCCATATATTAGGGATGACGACGTTAGGTCATCCATCGTAAAGCCCATGTGAAGAAAGGTATCCCATTGCAGAATTTTCATAGCACTCCCATCGTCGATAAGGATCCTGTGGACTTGGTAGTTGCCTATGGTGGCAGAGACGACGATAAGATCATTTCTGTGATCTGATAGGAGCTATGAGTCATCATCGTCAAAATGGATCACCCAATCGGTATGCTTAACACGCTTGGGTGCCACGTCGATCGCCATTACAGAACAGAGGTGGGACTTCCGTTTTGACTTACTAACTGCCCAAGTCTCCGTCGGACTGACGATCATGCTTATAATACCAATGACAGGTCGTTTGGGTGCAGTCTCCCAGCGCTCGTTTGGGGATCGTGTGCGATCTTTGGTGTGTGGCTCTTTTTTCACAAACTGGTTAATTGCCCCATTCCTTACCAGTGATTCGATGGCATTTTTTAAGCTAAAATAGTCTTTGATCGCATGCCTGATGTCATTGTGAAAGTTACAGCACTTTACAGGGTCGCACCTACTACGATCACGTTTTATTAGAGGCGGGCGCTCCAGAAGCCCTTCTTTCATTATGGTGTTGAGAATTTGAGATCTGGGAGCCGTCAGAGGTGTGTAGGACTCGTATTTTGCATGCGGAGCAGACTATGTTCATTTCCTCATGGGGCTTTGTTGTGATGTGGCGGCTGGCATGTCTTTCTCAGGTTAGAGGCCCGGGCAGTCGGCTAACCGAGACCTCCTCTATGCTCGCGGTCTGAGGTTTCCGTTCGTCGACTTGCGATTTCTATTTCTTCAGCTTCCGCGTATTTCTGCACCTTCTTGTAAAGCTGGTACAGCTTTATGAGTTAGGCATCCGTCAAGGCATATTTTAGGTACTTATGTCAGACGCCAGTTGTGAAGTCTTGGATGGCCCATTCGTCATTTAGGTCTCGGACCTCTAGGGCGGCCACTTTGAAACACTTGAGATAATCGCGAATCATCTCGTCATGGTTTTGTTTGATCGCTATTAAGCTGGTAGACGTTCTGGCGGCTGTTCTATAGCTACTAAAGTGGGCAAGGAAATGTCTTCCTAGTTGGTTAAAGTTGGTGATAGATTCTAGGTTTAGGGAGTACCACCAGGTCCGTGCTGACCCTCGAAGCATCATCGAGAAGATACGACACTAGATGGCATCTGACACATCGCGTAGGTTGTGGAAAGCACAAAAATGATTCAGATGGTCGGCCGGGTCAGTTTTACCATCATAAGTATCGGAAGAGAGTTTGACTTTCTCAGGGACCTGCACCTGGCAGATGTCAGGCGAGAGAGGGTTATGGTTCTCTGATAACCATTCCCAGTTGTCTCGTCGCAACTCACGAAGATCCTTGATTTCCTGTTTTAAGGCCGCTACCTGTTGAACGAGATCTAAAGTCAATCCTGACGCGTGATGCCCACTAGTATGATAGGAAGTTCTTTGCATCATTTGCCATGGGATTGGCGTAAAGCAGGAGCTTTCCTTTACCATCGGGCGGGTGGCCTCGTCGACTGTAACATGTCGCTTTTGCATGTTTGAGTTAAGGATGTTCGTAGTGTGTTGGTTTGGGCGATTAGTGGGTTGCGTGTTTTGGCGATTGGTCTGGGAGTTGACAAGTTGTGCCAGCTGGATCTAAGATTGTTGGATGGCGGCCAGTTGACTAGCGATGGCTTGAAATTGTGCTTGGTAATGCGCATGGTAGTTTGGCTGGCTAGGTGGTGTAGGTGTGCTGAACTGAGTAAAGGGGGGTAATGGGGTGTCAAAGGGTGCGTGTAGCATGTTTATGGTGATAATGGTTGCTGGGACCGTGGTGCTAGGGCCAGCGGCTTGGTCTGGGTGTGGGGTAGAGGTGGCCAGCAGCGAGATCAACCCTAATAGGTTTTGATAGTATGCTAGTGGCGAGTGAGACATCCATGAAGGTAGTGAGATGGGTACGTAGGGTGTTTGGGTGTTTGATGAGCTGGGTATTGCTGGGGTTACCAAAACTTCGGTACGGTTCATCGCTTCGAGTGGCGATGAGGTGTTTTGTGGGATGTCAGCACTCTGGTCGGCCATGGTCTTTTTCCTATCGCTTTCCCACGGACGGTGCCAATTGTTGATGTCTTCCTTGTAGGTACCAGAAGCCAAGCAGAACCCTACAACACAGAGAAAGTCAGGAGGACACCGGAGTTCTTGCTCATAGGGCCCTCTCCGATGGTTAAGTCAGAGGAATGTTTGATATAATAATGTATAAGCGTTTTTCTTAGAGTCTAATGCTTACCTGTGAGCATGTTTGCCCTTTTATAGGATTTGTTTGAGGACACTATGTCAGGTGATTTGGTAGTGTTGTGACCATCGCCGAGCTTGGTGTCAGGCTATGATGCCTAGTGGTCAGCTCAGTTAGTCAGTCGCCATTCAGTAAATGTCAACTCCGCATTTAAGTTATTGTCGGAGAAGTCACATCGCTGTCAGGTATGGTTCGACGATCGCCTTTGTGTTAATGTCTGGCAATCGCCAGCTTGTTGGAATAGTGGATCAGGGATGGTTCGGCGGTCGTCATATGTGGAGGTATAACAAGTTCAAATTCAAATTTTTGAGACGAAAATTTTGGATCACTTTGTACCCTTTAATTTTCCTCAACTAAAGAATTCATGTACATTGTCTTAATCCCCAATTATTTTCAAAGAGAAAAAAAATTAATGAATTCCAATTGGATGAGCCTTTTAAAAGGAATAAATTGCAGTGTTAGAATAACATATTGTTGACCTTTCAGGGTTAAAATTACTTGACAGGAGGACGAGGGTTCAACTTTCTTATAAGATATACAGAATTTAAAATTTAACTAAGACAATATCATTTTAATATGTTTCATCATGTTTAAATGAAAATATCGAAATTTATTACATAACAAATTTGAAAAGATAATAGACAAAAATAACATGAACAAAAAAGCTTATATTTAAAATAAATTGAGAATAGATAAAGAAAATCAATTGAATATAAGATCACAAATAATTTAAAATTTAACTGATATGAAATAATCTCACCTTACCATTGTTTTTGTCGAAAAAGTGACACTATCAAATCATGCCATGACCAAATTCATGAGGAAAGGCTGCGTTCTCATTGTTCATATATTGTTCTGTTTCTGTTAAGAAAAATGAATTGGCTTACTTTGTGTGAACAGTGAGTACAAAGGCAGTCAATTAGCAATACTTTTGACAACATTGTTTTACTTCCTACAAATTTGATAATACTCATGGGAAATGAATCAATCCTATCTCTTGCTTGCTTCACTTCCATTTCCTTTGTTCGTTTTTATTAATTCATTAGTAATATCCCCATTCTATTATTGCCAGGTAGAGTTGCTAGCAATTATTGGGGACAAATCAAGGTAATTAATACTGTATCGATAAACATATTGTTTTTGGTCTAGTACTAGTAATTGGTTCAAGCTGGTACAATTGATATAAGTTGGAACAAAAATCAAAATAAAACATTATTGGAATCATTTCATTTTATGGTACTGATAACTACGAGCCAATATAAAGATAAAGAAAGTTAAAATTTTTTAAAAATTAATATGTCGAGCTTAACTAACAATCAAAAAATAAAATGTATAATATATTTATTTGATAGGCCATCAAAAAATAAATATATAATACATTAAAAAATTTTAAAATATTTTGAGAGTGCCAAAATTAAACTAAATAAATATAAATTTTATTTTGGTGCCAATTTAATTATATTTAATGCATAAATACATATGAACTTATATATTAAAGGCATTTCGAAATTACAACCCCATGACATAAGGTGATTATTGCCAAACGATGAATTAATATTTTATTTTTTAAAAATTTAAAAAATATTTATTTTAAATTATAAAGATATGTGGAGATATTTATTCTAAATTAATCTTTTTTTATCTCTCTTTTTCTATATTGTTTATCCATTTTTTCATAAAAAGATCAATGCCATTTCCCTCTATTTAAAAATATATCTATACTACTGTAAATCTATATGATTGATATGTCTCACAAGTCAAATAACATAAATTCAATTAAGAAAACATAAAAACCGTTAGAAAATAAATAAAGCATATTAATAAATAGATGTGTGTAGACACCTTATTTTGTCAGGGCCCCTAGTTGATTTTTTTCCAAGTTTAGGAAGTTGAATGAAGTTTATAGGTCTGGATCTTCCCAGGTAAGTTATAAATGATAAAAAGGTTTTATTGAGGTTTTGGTTGGCTTTTATGGGCTTAGATTAACATAATAAAGCATCTGAGCTTACTTATCCAATTGAGGGGTACGTGCTAGATTTGGAAAAACTAGGACCGAAGTCTCAAAATCTGAAAAAGTCAAAGTTGATTGGTATATGTCTCTTAAATTGATTGGAGTGGTTGTGGAGATTATTTGGATAAAAATAGACTTGTTTTAAAAGTTTAATCAAAAGTCAACAAAGTGGCAAAAGTCAATTACAAGTGAAGTCAATTGTAAAAAGTTAACTTTTTAGCCTAGTGTTGAATTTTGAAATTGTAAAAGTACGATAGCTCAGATTTCAAATTGATTACACCGGAATGAAATTGAACATGGACTTTAGGTTAAGCATGGATAATCGGCATCGGGTTAAGAAAGGACCTTTAGATTTAGAGCGCTGAAATTTCCTAAAGGCTTAATTTGAGAGGTCCAAGATAGAAAATTTAAGATTTTTTGAAGAAAGCCATTAAGACACATTTCTACTATAGGATGGAATATTCAATTTCATTTTTACATAGACAAATCATGATCAATTGAATGTTACAAAAATTCATACATAGATTATTATAATAACATGCCTTAGCCAAATTTTCATATGTGCTAAATATGCATATTTGTTCATCCATTCATTAAAGGCTAATTAGTCATTTCTTGTCTATTTAGTTAATGGAAGTTAGGAGGTTAGTAGTTAATCCTAAGGTTACCTATAGGTGACTTAGAGTCAATTTACCCCCTAAAGTCTAAAATTAAATGGTGGTGGCTATCAATTAAAGAGGATTTTCACTTAGATATTTTTTAGAGATATTTTGGAAATTCTCTTAATTACTCTTAACCTTCAATGAAGAATAGCTTGGAATAGGTATAATTTCTTACTTGTCTCTTTGATTTTAATTTAATTAGCATGATTAATGTTTGATCTATGCTTTTCTATGCTTGTATGAGGTTTGACTAAGCTTGTTTAATGTTCTCCTTATTTTCGTCAATTGTGATTCTTGATGCAATGATACTTTGATATTGCTTTAAGTTAGATTTTAGTTAGATTTGCTGAAATAGAAGCACGATTTGATGATTAATTGAAGAAATAAACTTGAAATCATGATTATTCAACTAAGTCTAGCATTTGAACATAAGAAAGTATCTAGATCTAAGTTCGGCCACTTCATTTTCTTGAGATTTTGGTGATTTAAGCTTAGTTGAGATAGGATCTAAGTGTTGTGAGATGAAATCATGAAGTTTAAAGTTGAAATCTTTAGTTCATAAAATAGAATCGAATTCGAATAAGCTTAGTAATGCTTAATCCATGTTTAGCCATGCTTAGATCATTATGAATAGGTTTTAGCTTTGCTTAGATGATGATACCTGGATATAATCTTGATGAACTAAGTTGAATTGAACTTGGGTAAGCTTAAATTGATGCTTAATTTGATGAAATTAGAAGCTTACATGTTCAATTGCTGAGCTTAAATGTTTAAAAGCATGTTTTAATTGGTAATCATGTTAATTGAATTGTATCCAAGCTTATTCTCTTGTGATTAATTGTTAAATGATGAGAATTTGATGAGAAATGAATCATTGGATGAGCATGGTTAGTTGTAGATGAATTCAGCTAGGTTGTGTTGTGTTTAGAATAGGTTTTGTAGGTGATTAGTCGCTAGAACTATAGGTTAGTATTCTATATATTTGATAAAATGCATATTAGAGTGTTCAAAATGTGTAAAAACATTATTTTCTCAAAAAATCCTCCAAGGACAAAGCTTGGCTCACTTAATCAATAGGTGAGTCAAGGTTTGGTTGTGTTTAATAAGCTCTTTAATGAGAAACTTAGGGGTATTAAGTAAAATAGCTTGATTTATGCTGATTGGGAGCAAATAAAAATGTTTTAAAGTGTTTTGTTGAGTCTAAACTTGGTGAGCTTTAATATAAGTTATAGGTGATGTTTAGGGGAATCAAACTATGTTATTCAGAGTCACTTTGGTTGCTGGTTATAGCACATAAATGAATATGCCTCTTAGTTTTTAAGAATAAATAATAATGAATAAAAGGGATAAAAGTGGAGAAAAGAGCATGTCTCTGAAGCATATTGCCAATGTCAGAGAACATAGTTCTAGGTCATAACACTTAGAAGTCTTGTTTGTTTCCTCATATAGAACATTCATAAAGTCTATTTGCTCTTGTTATTGGATGTTCAGATGTTCGCGGACATGTTTTATAAATTTGACAAAAAGCTTTGTGATCACAAATTGTGTTAGAGTTACCGTTGCAATCAAGCATGGTAGTCTTATAAAAAAAGATATATTTTGGTTAGATTATAGACCTTAGGAATTTTTTTTTTTTGTATTTTTAATCTTCATTGATTGGGCTATGTAATAAGCTTTTGAAAGGTTTACTTTCCTGATTGGATGAGTAGAGAAAAATCCCAAAAATTGTGCCATTCGCATGGCTCTATTTCAATGCCTGATCAGTATTATGAATTGTTTTAGATGAAGATAATAATTTTTGTGAAATTTTTCTCATATTTTTAGATAAAAATAGAATGAATAATCTTTCCAAGAATATGTGGCTCGTACAATGGTATCCAGATGAATCAGAAAAAAAATCCAAAAAACAAACTTGTTGGACATTCTGCGCAATGCAATAATATCCAATCATTTATGTGACAGCTAAAATGATTTTTTTAGAATTTTTTAAAATATTTTTAGGTTGAATTATAGTTAGTCAGCATTCATATAATTTGATTTGGTGATTTTATGTTATAGAAATAATCCAAAATAAATTCGAAGAGCTTGAAAGGTCAAATCTGTCCTTGTTTCAAGTCCCTCTGTGTTTAGTGTCTACTATCCTGAAACATTTGGATGGCTCAAAATTGATTTTGAAAGTCATGCTTAGTGTGTCCATAGGTCTAGGAGTGTCCTATGTAAGGTAACCAGTGGCTTACATTAAAGCTTCCAAGTTAGATTGAATAAAAGTTAATTTTTAGTCTTGTTTCCAAAGTTGTAATTTCTTTAATTTAGTTTAAGTGTACTATTTTTGTAATTTCTTTTAAAAGGGGTCAAATTTGATAAAAAAAATATTAAAAATGGAGTCAATAAATTAATGTTTTTGGAGCCAAGTATTTTTATGGAATTTTTTCCTTACAAATGATTTTAGCTTTGAATCAATTGTAAATTCAAGCTAGTCCCAATAAGAGTTCTAGGGTACATTTTTTAGTGACATTTGTTTAATTTTGATGAAATAAAAAAGGGATTATGATTAAATGCATATGATTGAAATCAAGAAAAACAAATTTGGATATATGTGATCAGTCGGTACCAATTATTGGGCATCACAAGAGGATTTGAGTTCTTACTTATGGTGTAACTGACTCCCGAGCCCAACTTTATAGATATCTAGTATATGCAGGTCATAAAATCGTTCCTTTAGAGTTTCATAACTCTTTAATGAGGTAACCGATCACATCTAGCCAAAACAAATTGGTGGCTACTCCTTAACACAGTTACTCTCGCATGTCAATATGAGAAGTTCAAATAAGCAATTCGTATGATCGACTGGGGCCTTATGATGATTCAAAGTATTTAGCCTGACATATTAAGGTTCGTATCTTGATATATTACGATAAGGTATTCATGGATTAGGCCATGACTTGAATTTTTTTCAATTCACTTACTCAAGTCTCGTCTGTCTCGATCTTTTAAGCCCATTTTATATTAACCTTATTTTTTTTTATAATTGAATTTGAATAAATTTTTTATTGTTTAACAACGATTCCGAATAAATTGTAGGTCAAGTAGGCTGACAATTTACTATAAAGTTATACGGCTAATTTTGTTTTTGAAAACTAAAGTTATTACCATTTTAACTAATTTCTTTGTACTTTTTATCCATTCTAGTAAAAAAGTGGGAAAATTCTAAAATCAGCTTACTAAAATAAGCTTGTTATCAGCTTAAAATAAAATGGGCGGTTAGATCTGAATTACTTCATCTGAGCCGTTGGTTAAAAAAGAAAAAAAGAAAACTGGTTGACCTATTCACCTGGTGGAAGTACAATTCCAAAAAAAAGTCAAATGCAATAATAATTATTAAAAGCATAAAGCCAAAAAATTTAATTTCAAAAAAAGAATTAATAATTATTAGAATTATTCATAAAAACTGTAATTACCATTTTACTCTATTTTTGTCTTATCTTTTGGCTGCCTTTGTCCTTGACAACAATTTAGTGGGGGTCAGTTTGTACATTTAGTTATAGTCATTTCGTACATCTAGTTATGATGAGTCGTATATTTAGTTATGGTCAGTCGTACTTTAATTATAGTATTTCGTACATTCAATTATAGTCATTCATGCATTTAATTATTATTTTTTATATAGTAATTTTAAATTTAATATAAATTTTTTGTTATATTATTTTTATATAATAATTCAAGATTTTATATATATAATTTCAAATTATAAAATAAACTTGAATTCTATTAAATA
>JBBYHK010263403.1:0-28608 GCA_038382065.1 Adansonia grandidieri | reverse complement strand
CTTTAAACAAGAACTCAATTTGATCTTATCAGGGTAACTTGTGGCGATCAAAATTGTTATAACTTTGGTTCTAATCAACAAGTTTGATTAGGTTCAAGTTCTCTTTGCTTGACTTTCAAGTGATCCTACAGTTCTAATTTCATCTAATCGGGTTTTAGTTTGTGTTTTACATCCTAAGGTTCGCATTACTATTACAAGGTGATGTAAATGAATGGCTGAGTTAATGGGATATTTGCTGTCAGAGGATGTTGTACATGCAATACCCTTTCTTAAGATTTGCAGCTTCAGTACCACCATTTAAATTGCTTTTAGGATTGGCCAGTTCTTTTCTAGCATCAACTATGCTTGTTTGCCATTTTTTGTTCAATGCCTCGAACAATAGCTTGGTTATCTAAGCTTGCAGTTCTTCATTCCTACAGAGTGATTGCTTTTAAAATTCCCTATATAGGAGTTTAAGTATCTCAATGCGGGCTTGGTGATCATTTTCCATCATTTTTGATGATTGTGAGTGTTATACCGATGACAAACTATAGGTTTTGTGTTTTAGAGCACCTTTATTTTAAATTAATATCATATTATACTTTTATTTTATGAGCATATCTGATACGGTGAAAGTAAGTAGACGATCATGAAGATAAATGACAATTAACATGAATGAATAAAACAACAAAAGAATTAGGTTAGTTATACAAATGTAAAAGGGACAATTAGATTAAGGGGTAGCTCCACTAATAGCATCTTTCATTAAAGCAATAGGATATCCTAATTATACATGATTAATTCAAGAATGTCTAACATAGTTACATTGCCTGGTTACATGCTCTAAGAAATATACAACTCTTGTTCAGGGGCTCTAATGGGTAGAATATTGCTTGTCAAGGATCATGCCACATCCATCATGTGTCCGGCTTCTAACTTGACCTCCTTAATCTACTTGGTGAGATGGTGATAGTGATCTTGATGGTTTTGGCATGCTTGATAAATCATTTGTAGCCACTTTTGCTCTCGCTGCTCGAAGGCTCTTGCCAGTTTATTAATTTGGTCTTGGTGAGCTTGTAAAGAATGCTTTAAATCTTGGATTTTGAGTATCAAAGTCATATTATTGACATGGTTTGCCCTCAAATCTTGAACTTGAGCTTTTAATCATCCATTCTTCCTCTGATAGGTTGATAACGAGCTTCTTTCTATTAACCCTAACCTTCTATTTACATCAGTGCAATTCTTTCTTGAGAGTATTAATTTTTACTTCCCACTCAACTGATGACTTCCCAAGGCATGGAGACTTGCTTGCTTTATTGAGTGCCACATAATCTTTCCTCAAACTCTCAAGATCTTTCTTGAAATGACTTTTCTCTTTGATGGCTTGGGTTACCTTACAATCTCAGAGGTAAAGGTCTATTTCTAATTGGCTCTTTTCTTATTTTAAGCGAGTAATTTCCTTAGTGAATGTTGCCCTTTCTTATTTAAACTTTTGCCTAAGTAATTCCATCTTAAAGGGGAATCCATCAACTATAGCTTGTAATGTTCCATTGTGGACAAAGGTAAGAAGTCATTGATGTGACAAGTTCTCCATTCATCATATGCTGGGGTCATACTACTCTTCTTTAATACCTTTCCATACAATGAGTTTGTTCCCATGCATGAAAGGCTAGCTAAACTTTTGACTTGTAATCAAGCTCACCATAGTCGAAATCCCATAACTTTAGGTCTTGGATGAAGGGGATGAATTATCAATATTGGAATTGTCAAACGGCCAAAATTGGTGTGTAGCTAGTGCTTCCCCAAAATTCCATGAGCAGCACCCAACTATAATCTCCACACTGGTATATGATTATTTGTAATGCAAACCAAAATGCCTTCCGTGTCACCTCTTCCCTTTTAAGGTTTCAGAATTTTTAGACCTATTACTCTTTGGATTTGTCCTAAGGTTATTCTTTCTTGAGGACCTTGGAAATAGGGCTAATGTTAGACAAGAAGTTGCACGAAAACTTTTTTTCTTTAGGGTATAAGTGACTAACAAGCCAAATATGGAAAAGTGGCACACATCTGATGAAGTGACCTGTATTGATTTTCTTGTAGAAAATAAGATCTCGGATAGTTTCAGCAATGATAGCCAATGTGGGATTAATGTTGCAGCACAATTAAGAGAAAAGATCTACTACTGTAGCTCCAACATAGCAAAAGTTTTTAAAAATATGACCAAACTATATATTGCCAGAGTATAGATATCATGAATCTTTTGAAGTTCAACAGTATTCACCATTGCTTCCTTCAAATTGACCCATGAGATGCATTCATTTTTTCCTTTCATCTTGATGTGACTCTGAATCCAAGTCTAGCGCACTGAGAATTAGGGCTAATCTTTTCTTGAAAGTTGGAAAGTTCAAAGCCTTAAAGTATATTCTATCATCCTTGGCTTTCTTAATATTAAGTAATGCAGTGTATTCATCAACTGTGGGGACCAAATCTTCATGATTGAAAGAGAAACATTGATATGCTGGGTTCCAAGACTGAGATGCTGCTTGCAATAGGCTGACATCCAACAAACTTAGAGTAAAAAAGAAATGTTTTCGTATCTCTTCTTGAATAATTCCTTCTCGGTATTATGCCAACTGGTCTATATTTCCTTTAAGTTTTACCGGTCATTCTGATAGTACCCTATCTTAACCCTTCATGCATTGTCGAAACATATCAGGTTCCAAGATGTCCCTATCTTTATGTTGCTAGCACTCTAACCATGCTCAAACTTTCTTAAAAGGTTTTAGACCTGAAGTGGATTATTGCTTCATGACAGATGCCCCTTGCTGAACACTGAACCATTGGCCAATTATTTTATGATGACAATGATTTTGATGAAATGATGCATGCATGAAAAAAAAGCAAAAAGGGAAATAAGTTAGTAACCATACAGAATAATAGTCATAAGGATAAAGGAATGAAAGAATGGCAATAAAAGTGCACACAAAATTTACCCTGAGAATAGGCGATACGATGGTTAGGGATAGACATGATGGTTGTGAATGCAAAGACATTGAACTGATAGCACAACGACATGTTTGCATTAAAAATTTCCTTTCAACAAGGTAATATGATACCTCACGAGGAGTAAGACTGACCATTTAAGTGGTGACATTCAAGTACACGTTAAGCCATTATTCGGACATCATGGCAACTTATTTTGGTCAGATATAACTATTTTAAGATGGCATTGCAGGTAATGGCATTTGCTTGTCATCACTCGCTTATTAAAGAGGATTTGCCATAGAACGTATTGCATATCCTTAAGAAATGGTCATGAAAATAAAAACAACAAACGTAGGTGATAATCTTCACCCATCATCGCCCATGTAACAATGGTATATAGGAGGAAAGGTAAGAAGTGTTTCCTCAAGTGATCCTACTTTTCAAGTTATTCTAGTAGTAATCCGGTATGGTTTGACATGGTTTGGCTTGTAGGGTTTAATATATGGGTTTAAGTTGACATTTAATTCGATATTTAAATCACTACTTTATCCGATAAGGATAGCCGAGGCACCTCGATCCTAGGCCCATCACAAGTTTGGTGGAACGAGTTTAATCTGGTGTATGTATGCAAATGCGGAGGGTTGCTCATGAGAGACATAGGTAATTTACACCTTGGAAAGTCTTGCCATGCCTATGCGGAGGGTTATTCACGAAGGTGGATGGCTTACGTCGACCTAATAATTGGGGTACTAACACACCATGTTGTTTGGTGGGAATTTAGTGCAAATGCAAGTGCACGAGGTGTGTCAGGGAAACAACTAAACCTTTTTATTTTTTCCCATATTACCATATTTATTCAAATTAACATTCATTCGGGAACATAGTAGTCCCTAACAATCAAAAAATGAAGCCACAAAAAGTAAAAGGTTAGAAAATAAAAATAAAAAGGTATTATATCTAAATAATAAATGGAAGGTGAAAACTAAGGGATGCGCAAAACATAGCTACTCATAGGCCCAACTCTTTTACATGGTCCCCGTGGAGTCGCCAAGCTGTCGCCACATGCCCATCTTTAAAACTTCAGATGATCTGAAGGACTTAGCACATACGACTTAAAAATGTATGATGTTGGTGGTGCTCAAGCCTTTGAGTTGTCCCATGATTGAGATTTGGATTAGCATTGTAATATCAAGGGGAAAGAGATCATCAAGTGAATCTCTCATCCAACTAGTCTCAGATGGGCACCATGAAATGGCCATAAACCTAGAGTCGCCATCAATCTTTTCAGGATAGGCAGGATCAGATGCTTATTGAAAACAATATTTCGAGTTATGAAACTTGAAACATCAATTTCAAGGTTTGCAAAGTCTAGAGATTTGTTGGTTGGGTTTGAGAGTTGGTTACATTTAGGGAAGGATTAGCACCCCCACAATGCCTAAAATTGGTACCTACTAACTATGTCACGCTTCGATTTCGACTTAAACAGTTCTATTTGGTCATTATTTAGATAAATCCCTTTAAATGCATGAAATTTTATAAATTTTAGATCCGAGTTCTAAATGAAAATTCGAATCACCTATATACCTCGGAAGTGTGAGGAACGTAGGGATTTTTGGTGAAAGTAAGTTTCAGATTGAGTTTTAAAAATTTGGATTTTTGTGTCAAGTACTAGAGAGATACCAACACAGAATATCACTTTGCAATTTTTAGAAAATGAATTTTTTAAAACATGAATGCATAAAGGTCTATACAAAAGGGAAACATGTTAGTAAGATAAAAAAGAAAATAATAAAATCGCACAAAAATAAGCACACAAAAACATATAAAAAAAGAGGGACAATCAGAGTATCTTGTGATTGTCTTTAATTATTAAAGAATAACTGGTACAGCAACTTTAAGACTTGGTTGGACTCGATGGTATTTAAGGGACATAAAAAGGAAGTTTTGGTTGATAGGCCTTGAAGATGTCTAGGAGAGAATTTGGATTTCAAATGAAATTTGAAAAAATGGGGTTAGAGTATCGAATTAGAGTGGTAGGGTTATAGAATCCACAAAGAAAAAATTTGAGAGAAAATTTGAGTTTTTAGTGAAAAACGGGGTTGGGGTATCCTCTCGGAGTGGTAGGGTTAGAGTATCCCCAAAAATAAAATTTTGACATTTTGAGAAAATAGAGAGGAAATTCAAGTTTTTAGTGGAATACAAGGTTGGAGTATGCCCTCAAAGAATAAGGTTGGAGTGTCCCTAAAAATGGTAATTTTAGGTATATTGAAGTGGGGTTTGGTTACAAAAGAAATTTGAATTTCGAAGGAAAAATGGGGTTGAAGTGCCTCCTCAACAAAATAGGGTTAGAGTACCTTCATTGGCAAAAAATTTAATATTTATAAAAGAAAGAGATATTTTGTATAAAAGATATTTCGTAAGCTAAACTCGAAGGCTTGAAAGAGAAGTTATTTTCATGTTTTAGCCTTGATCTAAGTCTAAAGGTTTGTGTTAAAGTACATGACTCCATGAGAAATTGATTGGATACATTTCAAGACATCTAGACATCTTGATAAAGGTGATTTGAGAAATTGAATTTATCTCAATCTCAAAATAGGGACATCATCATGTAATTCCCATTCTTGAATTTATTTTGAGCTTATTTTAAGGCTTAAGAGGTGAGGGAGGTACCATTGGAAAGGTAACTCAATGATGTTTAATGTAAAAATATTCTAAAATTCTAGAAAAGGGTTTTCTAGACAGAATTAATTTGCAAATTGGGTTCATTTTAACATTGGTAGTATGTAGGGGAAATGGCATGATGAGCTTTGAAAAATCATTTTAGACTCATCCGAAATTGTTACAGTGCAAATGGTACCTTCCCAAAAAGGGAATTTTGTGAACTTTTTGGGAAAAATATTCAAGAAGTTAAAAAAAATCATTTGTTAGGCCAAAATGACCCAAACAGAAAAGTATTCATTGATTCTAGGGGTTCTAGACAGCAAAGGTTCGAGAAATCCTATTTCTTTCATCCAGAGTGATCTGAGGGCACAATACACCGTTGGAAAGGAATTTCGATGCCTTTTAAGGGAAAATATAAAAAAATTTAATAAAAATCTTTTTTGATTTAAAAATAATTTCTCAAACTTAGACTACAGTACTCTCAAAGCAAAATAAGGTACTATTTGATTTTTCGATTTTCTTAGGGGTTGAATTCAAGTTATGGACGTTCGAACATCCACCACAAAGTGACTTGACTAACATAGGCATTACAAATTCATTCCACATTCCTGGAGTGGTTTGGAATGAAATGACCCATTAACCATGCCATCATGGAGGTGCTAAAACTCAAGATCAAGGCTTAATATATATTTTCTACTTAAACTCATTTTACAATGAGTCTAGATCTGAATTGTTTAATTTATCCCTAAGATTTGAAGGCCAATATGATAAAACCTTATATCCATGCTAATTTCCATCTATTGGAGGTAGCATGAACATAACTTAGGGATTTCTTTTAAAAATCAAATTTTTAGCAAATGAGCATGCATCTTGACAGGAATGACATGAGCAAAAGATAACATGCACAAAGATGAATAGGAACTAAGCATGCAAACATACAAAGGTGACATTTTGACAAAGAAGTGGGTGGTAAAAATGCAAGAAGATAACAAATAAGATGCATGGAAATGAGATGAACATGCTTAAGCAGAGGAAAGCATGCTAAATTTGTCAAAATAATATTTTTATAACATGCGACTCCTTAAACTACAAGAAAATGCATGAACATACTTAATTCATGTTGTAAACATTTAAATATGAGATGAATATGTGAATATGAAAGGAAAATGGCAAGAAATGCATGAACAAAGGCTATGTTGATGATGAAAATAAAGCATGGCGTGTATGCATATCCAAAAAACATCAAGGTATCAAAAGGGTCATTAAGATCCTAAAACTATCACAAACACAACAACAATATTGCATAAAAGTCCTAGGATGGTCTTGGCAGCATAAAGAGCTCACTAAAATGATGTAGATGAAAAAAACAACAATGTATGGAACAAGGTAGGAAATATACCAAAAAAGCTTAAACTTTTCTCCCTTCCTAAGTAGTGACTTTAAGCTCAGTCCTTTCCCTCTTTATGCTATTATTTACCAAGAAAAAGGATG
The DNA here is from genome assembly GCA_038382065.1 of Adansonia grandidieri. NCBI lineage: Eukaryota > Viridiplantae > Streptophyta > Magnoliopsida > Malvales > Malvaceae > Adansonia > Adansonia grandidieri. Next base: position 21,492 of record JBBYHK010263403.1, on the reverse strand, counting down.
AAAATAAGAAGCTTTCTGGTTATATGGTTGATGATGAGGTGTTTTAAAGTTAAAAGTGTGTGAAAGGTTGACTTTTTGGAGGTTTTTTGGGGGTGGTTTGGAGGAACTACAGGAATGGAAGAAGGTTAAGGGTGAAAGGCAATGGAATAGTATTTTGAGAGAGTTTTTGTGACTTGAGATTGCTGGGGATTCTTGGGAATGGTTGAAAGAAGTTTATTTGCTGAGCTAACTTTGCCTCTTTTAAACTTAAGGTCTAGCCAATGCTTTTAGGAGATAAAGGAATGGCATTTTTAATCTTTCATTCATACACTAGGGGATATCTCCAACTACTATGCTCAGCTGACCTTCTTCCTATTGGTTCTGCCATGCAGAGTAATGGGCAGAAAGGCTATAAAAGCCTACAAAAGCCTACAAAAGCTTGCAATTAGAGATATGCCTGGCATGCCTTCTTCTTACAACCATATTTTCATGAAAGTGACCTTTGTCATTGGCTATTTGAGCTCTAAAAATTAGTTTAAATCTGATCATAGGCCCAAAGTCAAGGTTTACAATGAACTATGATGGTTTCTCGGTGTAGGAAAAATGTTTGAATCATATTTTTGAAGGTTGAAAAATGGTTCGAATATGGCAAGAATGCTTTGGTGTATCAATACAAAACATATTGTATTAATACACAAAGCAATTTTTACCTAGGAATATCGATACGATAAGGTGTGTATTGATATAAAGAGAAAAATTATATCTAGTCTCGAGACTAGAGGCATGTATTGATACTCCATTGATTTGTATTGATATTCATGCTTGTGTATCGATGCATTTTGCTAAAAATCACAACTTTAGCTACTATTGAGGTCCATATGGATACAAACATAATAATGTATCAATACCATACCTTAGGTATCGATACCAAACCTTTGTATCAATACTAGATGTGAAAATTTAAGTTTTTGGTGATGTAAAAGCCTTGTATCAATACTTATGGGCCAAAATAACTTGTTCGTAATTATAGCTTCCTGAGTTACTTCACCTTGATCACAAATAGTGGGAAATTGATCCGTTTACTTATCTAAATGACTCTGGTGACACCATAAAAAGTGGCCTTTGATGCCTCATTTTACATTTTTCTTTAATACGACCATAGGCATTTTAGACTTCACTAAAAAAATAATGCTTAGTGACACAACACTCAACAGTCATCCTTTAATTTCTATTTTTTTATTTTTTGATTCTGTCATCTTTCAATTAAGTCTTGGGATGCCAAAATTTGGCCCAGACAAAATGAGATGTCTACACTTACATGTCCATATTTCATGATTTTAGACATGTTGATGATGATATGAGCTTGGTGGAAAATAGGATATATGTTGATTATTCATGTATCCATGTTGAAAAAAAATTTCTTTGTTGTTGATAATGACTATAGCCTTTGATATTATTTCTTGTTTTTATAATCTTTTAGACTATTTTGAAATGTTTGAAAATTGCAAGGGCCTAAAAATAAATTTCCCAAAACTTTTCAAAGCCTTTTATAGGTATTTCCATGTCGATCGAATCTTGTATGTGTGATTTGGTCATGATTTTCGACTTTCTGGTGCTATTTTGTAATTATAGAAAATATGGGGACTAAATTACATAAATTGCCAAATTCTTCTAAGGCCATCCAAGCTTGTCTGAATTCATTGTAGCTTTTTTATGAGTGTTTTCATGCATATTTATCATGTTTAAATGCATAATATGTATTTTTAGCCTTTTAAGGGCCTTTTTGCAATTCTAGAAATCTAAGGGCTTATTTGCAGGACTTGAAAAAATTATTTCAAGGCCAAAGGTACTTGGTCAAATCTTCCTTGTGATTTATGGTGTGTTTTCCATATTACTTTTGATGTGTTTGATGCTTATACGTGTTCTAAGAACTAAATTGTACAGTTATAGAAGTTTGGAGTTCTTTAGGAAAAGTTTGTATTTTAGGGTTTAAAAATTCATTTCTCACATTAAATTACTCATTTACGATATTTTGATCATTTGAAGAATATTTTTAGCATTTTTAGCCATTTTAAGGCTAATATGCAAAAATTTCAGGACCTTTTAGCAATTTTTGCATTTTAAGTCATCTTTAATGTCTTAGTTACCTATTTAAGGTAAAATTGTCATGTCCTATCAATTTTGAGTCCTTGAGGTATATCGGGATGCTTTCATGATGAAGGTAGTCCTTAATGGCATCTTAATAAATTACCTTAAAATAGAGTCTTATGTAGTCTTTGGGATGTTTTCATGCCGAGGGTGTGCATTAGGGATAGGTTCACCCTTTTATGATTATTTTTGAGTTTTTTAAGGTTATTAGGATACTTTTAAGACAAGGGTAGCCCTAAAGGCATTTTAGTAATTTGCCCTAAAATTGAATCTTATGTAATCATCGAGATTCTTTCATGACAAAGGTTTGCCTTAGGGATAGGTTTATATTTTTCATGATAAAACCAAGTCTTTTAGGTTTACTAGGATACTTTCATGTTAAAAGTATACCCAAAGGCATTTTGGCAATTTTGCATTAAAACTAAGTCCTTTGGGATCACCGGGATGCTTCTAGGTCGAAGCTGTACTTTAGAGGTCTTAGGATAAATTTTATTATTCTTTATTATTTTTCATAAAATCAAAATTTTTGAAAATCAAGGCAATGTCTTTGAGTTAAAGTTGTTCATGGAATGTCTCCTAGTATATAAGAAGGGTTTCGCTAATTATTTTAATAACGAGATATCCTTTTAAAAAATGAAAATTAGGATTTTTCAAATTTTGTAAAAAATAAAACCTTTGTATTCCTTTGGCTCTCCAGTAGGTACAAAATTATTTTTGTTTCTAAAACTTTTTATATTCTTCCAACTTTCTAGCGGGGTGAGAAAGAGAATAATAGAACATTTGGTATTCCTTTGACTCTCTGGCAGGGTGAGAAAGATATTTTGATGCTTTAAAATCTTTCGTATTCCTCTAGCTCTCCAGTGGGGTATGAAAGAGAAAGATAAAAACTTTCGTGTTCTTTCAGTGTTCCAAAAGGGTGCAAAAGATCTTTTGATTTTTCAAAATATTAAAAGCCTGATTTTCTCTCATGGAATAATAAATTTAAGAATTTTTCAAATTTTGATAAATGTGAATCATGATTAAATATCGGATATGGAATCCAAATAAAAATTCAACTTTAAGTTAACACATAATTAATAAGGTTTTGATTTTCAGGCATCATGAGAGGGATTGATCCTTACTCATGGTTATAACCGACACTTGAACCCCTTTATGTGATCTTTGGTGTTATCGTAGATCTCGTAGTTTGTCTTTTCACGGGTTTTGTAACCTTAGAAATACAAACTCTGATTGGTAACCAATCTCACCTATCTATAATAGATTGGTGGTGACTCTCAAAGTTGGGTGAGCAATTCATCTCGACGAGTCAGTCTCCAAATAACTAATAATAATGATGATGATGATATGGCCCCTAAAATAAAAAAATAATGATATATAGATATATACATAGAAACAAGGGTCACACCTATCTTTTTAACTTAGGCTGGTCAGGATTTGTATTGAGGCCATGCTGCGACAACAAGCATATACACATGTTTCATCAACATATTAACATGAAAATGCGAAGGAAAATAGTATCAGTGTAAACATATATATACGACAAAAACAACACCATATCAACAACAACATATTTCATGAAGAAAATCAGGCTATTATTAAAAAAATTAAACATAGCAACTAAATCAAAGAAATTTGTTCATACCTATCTTGCTTTGCCTTTTAACACAAATCAAAATCCATGAACTTAAGCATGATTTTGGCTCACTAAAAGGAAGAAAATTGAATGAAATGAACAAAAGCTTAAAATTTTCTCAGTGTTTTATACCTTAAAAGTATGAAAACTTGATTTTTTTTCTTAAGTATTTTAGCTAATTTTTGCTTAGAAAACCATTAACCATTGCTTGATGGATAGGGGAAGGAATTCAGCCAAGGTGGGATAAAATCCCCTTGGCCCAAAATTTCCTTTAATTTTTCATTTTTATAATTAATGCTTAATTAATATTTTTGTCTCTTTATATTTATGATCAAGTGTTAGTCAACAATCTAAAACGATGAGTCATGTGGGCTAATGTCTAGGTATCATGATAATTTTGATGATATTAATTTTTAATGGTAAAATTCAATCCTAATTAAATTAATTCTTGTATAATTGCACTATCAAATTTTGTAATTAAAATAAATATACACAAAATTTCAAAAATGTAGGAAAAATTAACATTTTAATTGCAAATTTTATGAAAAAAATGAAGTCAAAAGATTACATTGTAAGAAATTAAAAGTTATAAACCCAAAAAATGAATTCCACATGATAAATTCAATTACGAATTTAATCACGTGAAAGGCCTGATTAAACACTCATAGCAAAATTTTTGGCCTAAAAGAATTAAAATAGTATTTTGGAGAGAAAAAAGATTAATTAAGATTTCAAACTCATTAAAATTTACGAGCAAAAACCCTTTTAGATGGAAATTATATATAATAAATCAAAATAAATCAAAATTTCAAAAATTTATATCCAAGATATTTTATTGAAATTAAAACTTTAAACTCTAAAAAATTTTACAAAAAAAAATTATAGATAAAAAAATTATATTTTGGAATGGAGAAAATTTTATAAATACATTCAAATAATTATAATGAGTTGAATTAACATATTATTCAAAATATTAATTTACAGAATAATAAAGATAAAAATATGAAATCTAGAGTAATTTCACTATAAAATTTCAAGAGTAGAATACTCGCAATACTGTAAAAAATTCAAAATTAATAGTAAAATTGACAATTTGACACCTTATGATATAAAATACGAATATGTATTTTCCTTAAATATTTTTTATTTTTAGGAGTAAGTATCGGTAAAAATATACGATGGGTAACTCCCAAAATTTCACAAAGAATTTTGAAAACTTCCTAAAAATATATGTTTTCAAAAAATTTTGAAAGCCCTAAAAAATTTTTCTTCTAAATATTTGTCCCTTTTATGTAATATTTATGCTCAATGACCCTCAAAATTGCACTTTTCTGTCACCTGTATATGCGGCCATTAGTTATGACTAAATTGGTTTCAAAAATGCCCAATCTGCTTGTAGGAGGTCAAACTCTACTAGAATGGCCACTGAATTCTTAGTCTTGAATATTTAAGATTATCGAAAAAAGGGGCCTGAACAAAATTAAGTGTCTACAGCCACCATCTTTGGCTATTGCTGAGAATCAAGAACAGGGTAAAGACCAAATAGACATGATTTCATTCAGCCAATTAAGCTTTGGAAAACAAACTAAACTAAAAATGTACATCAAAATAGAATAACCAAGTACAAAAGCATGGTTAGAATAGTGACTAAGGTGAGCCCTAACTCTAAAAAGTTAACTGGGGCGAAACCATGACAGTCAACCGAAGAAACTAGGATAAGTCCTAAATCTAAAGGGTTGACTAGTCGATGAAACCATAATAGTTAATGAAGGATATTAGGGCAGAACCTATGTTAACTCAAAGAAAAGATTAAACCAAAAAAGGGGCTGAATTGGTTCTATAAAAACTTGATAGATTTAAAGTAAATTAAAAAAGTGTTAAGGGTAAGAAAAATAAACAATCAATGTATAGAGGTCTGGTCTTTGAACTCGGCACCTACATCCTCTTTTCATGGTACTTACTTCCAAGGTGATTCCTATAATTCACTAATCAAATTGTTTACCTTTAAAGCTAAGGTATAACCTTATACTTCTGTCTTTTAAGGCTTAGATAGAACCTTTCAATCCCTTTGAGAATTCTATCCCAAATTCTCAAATATTTACACTCATTTTTTTGTGATATGAATGAGGTATTTTGTAAACATATTGAACCTCTAGTAGGTGGATGTTTGCTTGAATTTAAGTACAAGGTGAATGAGATACAAATGACCTAGAAGAGTATAAATTTGATACACGTAAAATGAAGAATTTGAAGACTTTTGAGCTTTTGTTGTTCAATGCTTGATTGATCTTTGTATCTCTTACTTTTTCAGCTATTGGGAACCTCTATTTATAGCTTGAAAATGATTTATAGGCATTGGGCATTTAATGTGGTGGTTGGAGAGCCATTGTAGTCTTCATAAATGCTTGTTTCGTTCAGACCCACACTATAGTATCGATATAATACCAATGGTATTGATACAAAAATAAAAAAGTGACTGTTACAGCTTGTTGTATCGATACAGGGGGTTAAGTATCGATACTTGCCAAGCTATATCGAGACAGACACACCTTTATCGATACATTCGAGGGTTTTAACCAAGCCTTGGTTACTGTCAAGCATTGTATTGATACATATGGGGTGAGTATCGATACTCACTGCAATGTATTGATACATGCTTAAAAATATCGATAAAATTGAGGGTTTTAAGCATGGTATCGATACCTTTGTACATTGTGTCAATACATACCTTCAAAATCCTTTATAAAATGATTTTTCTTGACTTGATATTAACTCAAACATATCTTAAGAATATTCTAAGTATAAATATATACTTAAGAATATATATTTTTGAGAAAATGCAAACTTAGTACTTTTCAAAATGTTTTTCAATTTTAACACAAATACCAAGTTGAGTGTAAATTAATTTAGCTTAAGTTGTTTGTTATATCAAAATCGAATTCAAAGTTAACCATCTCCCCCTTTTTGATGTAACAAAACTTAAGATAAATTTGCTTGTATTAAAGAAAAACTCCCTATGAATAAAGCAATGGTTTTCAAAAGTTTTAATTTGAACAAATGAGGTCTTTTAAAGCTACAACATTTCAAATCAATAATATTGCCCAAGATTTTCAGAGTTCAAGCTATATCATGTAAAAAAATTGTTTAATATCAAAACACGATAATATAATGATGATCAAGTGCATAATAGTTTCATGAAAGACATATTTTGCATTGTGCAAAATATCGTGGAAGACATGGAACATAATATCATGGAAGGCATGGAACACAATATCATGGAAGGCATGGAACACATTGTAAATTTATCACATTTTTCCCTTTTTTTGTTATATCAAAACATAAAAAAGGGCAATTCAAACGAATAGAGAAGATACAAGCAAAGATGATGCATTAAGAAGAAAACATTAAATAGAGTCAACAAAATAAGTAAAAAAAGTTCAAATGAATCCAAAGAAAAACTTAAATGTCATCCTAAAATGAACCTAAGAGGACTAAGTTTTAGCAGTTGGAGCATCCGCGATGGATGGAGTAGTAGGCAGTGATGCATGATAAAAGGCTGTAGAGAAGCTATGGAATTACTCGGTCAACACCTGATGACTATGCTTGAGACTAGAAAAGCGAGCATCAATGGAATTGAATCAGTGATTCCAAGAGTCAGAGCGTCGCTCCCATGTGTCAAGATGCCCCAGGATGGAATCATACATATGTTGGAGGTCCATGGGTGTGGATGATAAGGTGGTGGGAGCTAGGGGTGGATTAGGCGCATCATGCTCCATATCATCATTATGATCATCGGGGAGCGAGAACATCCGATTGCTCAAGCAGTGGAGGTGATTATCGATAAGCCTTAGGAACAAAGTTAATGCCTTGAATTTTATACCCGGTGAGCCTCATGGATTTATGACCAATATAACAGTAAGTAGATACCGTAATCTTAGGGTTGCAAGAAAGATCAAGACCTTGATTATCAAAGTAGTAGCTCAATGCCATGCCATGGAGGAGGCTTTGACATCCACAAACACAAAGAACAAAGTCCACAAAGATAAAATGTGCTAGGCTTGGATGATTTTTGATTTGAATCGTATGGAGCCACCAAAGTTAGAATCACTAATCAAGGTGTGTTTGATGTTGTATGGATGGAGCACATGGGAAATGATAAAATGAAGTAAGTGATCAACTAGAAGAAGGAAAGTGGCTTTGTTATTCAAGGTGCACAAGGCTACAGGAGTCAGACCTTTATTAATTATGCCTTCATTTAAGAAATCAAAGGCAGTCATAAGAGAAGACAGGTTGATTATAAGATCTTGTCCCAAAAGATAAGAACGAATAGTAATGACATAATCACGATCATCAATAATAAGTTAGTCATTGCTAAAGAATGCATGAATAAGATTCTCATGAACAGAAACATTGAGAGAAAGAAATTTGGTCCATCTAAAGGTATCAAAAATTTAAAGGTAGGGATAAGTAATGGACTGAAAAAAGGGAAAGTCAATAACTTGACATTGTTGGATGGGCATATGGGCATAGATTATAGTGAATCGCTCATGAGCCCAAGCATCACGAAAGCATATGTCAAAGAATGATTATGTTTGGGTCAAAGGTAGTTGACGAGTAGTAAAAGTGGAAGCACGGGTGACAGGTCCTTGACAATGGGCGATTCATTTGGTCTTTGGAGGCATGGTAGTGTTTAAAGGTGGTTGGGGAATTTTGTTGAGCAGGTGGTGACATGGTATAACTAGAAGTTGGTTCAGGCAAGTGGAGGAGAGGATTAATGTTGGTGAAGTGTTTGATGTGATTTGGTGGGTATCGAATGAAGTGGGATTGGGTTTTGATAAGGTTTGTCGATGGTAGGGAAAGTTGTCGAAGGTTATAGGTCAAGCAGGTCAAGTGGAGGAACCTGGAAAGGTGCTAAGGAAAGGCTAGTTGAGGAAAATGATTGAACACGTAGTGGGCAGTAAGTTTTGGTGGCAATATGGTGTAGTGTATTGAGTAAATCCACAACCAATCTCAACAACCGAGTTGGGAAAAACTTGAGAATGAAAAAGCACTTGAAAATTATGAAGAAATTTGGACAAATTTTATGGAATTTGAAAGGAAAATGGTGAAGGTTTGAGTGAAGAGAGGTTTTGAATCTTTAAGGTTTTGGGTGGTAATAGGTTGAATTTCAAATGGAATTGGTGAATTGTGATGAAATTAACCGGTTTTGGGATCAAGGATTATGAGAAAAGTAAAAGTTAAATGGAGTTTGATGGTTGAAGGTTGAGTGAGGGAAAGAAGGCTAGGGGAGAGGATGAACATGCTCGATGAAAATGAGCTTTCATGCACGAGGAGTCCTAAACCAATAGTAAGTATCGATACAGAAGAAGCAATATCGATACAAAGAATAATTTTAGGTTTTGTATCGATACAAGGAACTGGGTCTTGAGACATAGAACAAGTTGATCTTTATTGATACATTGTACCGATACTTGGAGTCAGGTATCGATACATGAATAATTCTAGGTTTTGTATCAATTCCTTGAAACCGGTCTTGATACAAGGAAAAAGAATGTACTGGTATCGATACTATGGCCTAGATTAGGTCATTTCCATTAAGAAGGTATCAAATTAAGCATATTTTTTACCTAATTGTTCTTTGAAAAGCATTTGAAAATGTAACTTGAACCAAAATTTTCACATCAAAATCATTTAGCATAAATAATTCAAAATTTAGCCAAAAAAAAATAACAAAATCATCCAAGAATCAAAAGTCATACGTGCACATCACCAAACAAGTAGGTATGTAAAGCTAGCTTTTCAAACTAAGCATGATGCAAATAATATTGAGGCAAAGTATCAGAATTTTATCAACTTATGAATTTAGGGTGCATTCATTAAGCCAATTTCTCTGCTAATTGTGGAAAATATATCCTGGTCAAGTGGTTTAGTGAAAATATCAGCTAGTTGATGCAAGGTATCAATGAATTCAAGCATTATTCACCTTTTTGCATATAATCTCTAATAAACTGATATCTAATCTCTATGTGCTTGGTTCTAGAGTATTGAATTGGATTTTTAGTGAGACAAATGGCACTAGTATTGTCACATTTAATTGGAATATGATCCATGGTAATGCCAAAATCCTTTATTTGTTATTTTATCCATAAAATTTGGGCACAACAACTTCCCGTGGATATGTATTCTTCTTTAGTTATGGATAAAGCAACACTATTTTTTTTGGGGAAACATGATATGAGCAAATTTCCAAGAAATTGACAAGTACCGAAGTGCGTTCCTATCAATTTTACATCCACTAAAATTTGCCTCAAAATAAGCATGTAAGGCAAGAGATGATTATTTTGGATACCATAAGCCTAGATTGGGAGTGTCTCTAATATATCTAAAAATTATTTTCAAGGCAATTAGATATGACTCCCTCAGTGATGATTGATATCTAGCACATAGGCATACACTAAACATTATGTCGATCTACTTGCAGTAAGATAAAGCAATGAACCTATAATAGACCTATAAAGTTTAGAGTCAACAATTTTACCTTCTTCATCCTTGTCGAGCTTTGTTGAAGTACTCATAGGTGTGGAACAAGGCTTTGCTTCATCCATTTTGAATCTCTTCAGTAATTCCTTAGTATACTTTGCTTGATTGATAAAAATGCCATCTTTTGTTTGTTTGACTTGTAGTCCCAAGAAAAATATTAATTCTGCCATCATGCTTATCTCAAACTCACCTTGCATTAACTTAGAAAATTCTTGACAAAGAGATTCATTAGTAGCACCAAAGATAACATCATCAACATAAACTTGAATCACAAAAATTTCCTTGTTTTTGACTTTTATAAAAAGAGTTTTATCAACATTACCTCTATTAAAACTTTTTTCAATTAAAAATTTTGAGAGCCTCTTATACCATGCCCTAGGTGCTTGCTTTAGTCCATACAAAGCTTTTGAAAGTTTAAAGACATGATTAGGATAATGATGATTTTCAAAATCGAGAGGTTGCTCAACATAAACTTTATCATTAATGAAACCATTTAAAAAGGCACTTTTGACATCCATTTGATACAACTTGAAATTGTTAAAACATGCAAAGGCTAGAAGTATTCTAATGGACTCTAGTCTAGCTGCAGGGCATAAGTCTCATAAAAATCAATTCCTTCTTCTTGACTATATCTTTACTTACTAATCTAGCATTATTTCTAAATATGGTTCCATGCTTATCAAGTAAAGACCCATTTTGTACCTACGATAGGACAATTAGTAGGTATTTCCACTAAATTCCAAACTTTGCTCATTTTAAATTGGATTAACTACTCTTGCATGGCCATGATCCAACTATCATCCTTTAGAGCCTTATCAAATTCTTAGGTTCAATTTGTGAAAGAAAAGCTCCATAATTGCATGCATTTCTAAGAGATGATCTAGTTCTTACCCCTTGCTTAGGATCACCAATTATTTTACCTTTTTGACATAAGTCAACTCTAAGATGATTTCTTTCCCTTTCTACTTGAGTTGGCTCATGTAGTTCTTCCTCTTTTAGAGTTGTTCTTGCTCCTTGTGTGATGCTTGTTCTTGGTAAATCTCTACATCATCATTATTAAGAGACACTTTTCTCAAGGTTAAGTTAGCTTCATCAAATATAACATGTATTAACTCTTCAACAACCAAGGTTCTCTTATTAAACATTCTATAAGCTTTGGAATTTATTGAATAACCAAGAAAGATTCCTTCATCACTTTTTGCATCAAATTTACCAAGATTATCCTTTTCATTATTTAGTGTAAAATATTTACATCCAAAAGGATAAAAATAGCTATTGTTAGCTTTTCTTTCTTTAAAAAGTTTATATGGAGTTTTCTTTAGGATTGGCTTAACCATAGCTCTATTTATAATGTAGCAAGAAGTGTTAATGGCTTCCGCCTATTAGTTTCACAAAGCATTGTTCTAGCCATTTCTTTTAAGGTTCTGTTTTTCCTTTCAACAACTCCATTTTATTGAGGAGTTCTAGGTGTTGAGAAATTATGGCTAATGCCATTTTCATTACAAAATTTATCAAAACCAAGATTTTCAAATTCTTTTCGATGATTAATTTTTACACTTGAAATAGAATAACCTTTTTTGTTTAGGATAATTTTGCAAAAAGTAATGAATTTTTCTAAGGCTTCATCCTTAGAGTTTAAAAAAAGAACCCAAGTAGACCTAGAGTAATCATCTATAACAACAAACCCATATTGTTTACCTCCTACCTTAATGTCCTAGTAGGACCAAAGAGATCAACATGAATAAGTTGTAATACTCTAGTAGTTGAAACAATATTAATTGGTTTGAATGAAGCTCTTCTATGTTTCCCGTGAACACATGCATCACATATTCTATCATTAACAAATTTCATTTTTAATGATAGATTGGAAATTACATTCATACTAGCATGTTCTAATCTTCTATGCCACAACCAAGACAAGTCATCATTATTAGCAACAAAACAAACATTTTGAGAAGACAAGTCATCTAGATAGCCAACATAAACATTTCCTTTTCTATGTTGTATAAAAACAATTTTATTTGACTTAACATTAACAACTTGACAATTCATTGATTCAAAAATAACTTTAATGCCTTTATCACATAATTGACTAATACTAAGGAGATTATGTTTGAGACCTTTGACAAATAGAACATTTTCAATGTTGGATGAAGAGTTGTTACCAATGGTTCCAACACCTTTAATTTGTCCTTTTGAGTTATCACCAAAAGTAACAATTCATCCTTAGGCCTTAGTTCCATGAATTGATTTTTATCACTGGTCATGTATCTTGAGCATCCATTATCACGAAACCAAGAATTCTCCCTTGTTAAATTTGCCTTGAAGCAATGCTCTTCCTCCTACAACCACAAGTCGTGTTGTTTTTTTAGGTACCCAAATTTTCTTAGGTCCTCAAGTATTAGTGTTCACAATTCTTGTGCCTTTTGGAATCCATTTTATTTTGGTGGCCTCATCTTGAGATGTGCTAACACCCTTAGGGACCTATACCCTCCTAATAAGCTTGCCTCTATAAGTAATAGTCTTTAAAAAACATGTGTGAAATGTATGACCAAGTTTATGGCAATGAGTACATATGCTGGATACATCAAATGATTTGTTTTTTGTCACAAAGAAATACTTGAAGTGAGTTTCTTTTTCAATTCTATTGTAGCCCAAACCATCTTTATCAAAAAATGTTCTTTGTGTTTCTAACATATTATTCAATTTTTGTTATGCCATATAAAACCTTGTAAATAAGTTATGAAAGTTTGTGTTTTTCTTAGTTAAATTATCAATATTAACTTGTAACTCATCTACATTCTTTTTAAGATCATCATCTGTCATGCTTAATGTTTCATGTTCTTCCTTAAGTTTAGAAATCATATTCTTATATTTTAAATTCATGCTTCGAATTCTAATGCTAATTCATCAATTGCATCTTGTAATTCATCAAATGAGTGAGGATTAGCATTAGAAGATACCTTGGGCTCATCATGAGACATGAGACATAGGTTTGCCACCTCCTCATCATTATTATCAGATGTGTCACATCACTTTATGTGGCCCCCATAGCCTTTTTCTTTTGCTTTTTTTGGTTTGGTTTCTTCCATATTGGACATTTATATTTAATGTGTCCCAGTTTCTTGCACTCATAGCAAATAATTTGTTCTTTCTCTTTCTTGCTTAAGTTTTTTTCATTATTTTTTTTCTAAGAGGTCTTTTTGCTTTGTTCATTCTCATGAATTTGTTGAATCTTTTTGCAAACATGGCCAGTTCTTTATCTTCCTCAACCCCATTATCATCATCATCATCGCTAGGAGTGGTTGTTTTAAAGTCAACACTTGCCTTCTTTAGTGGCTTTTGTCTGTGCTTAATCTTCATCTCATAGGTTAGAAGAAAACCTATGAGTTCATCCAAAGAAAATGTGTTGGGATCTTTGGATTCTTTAATTGCTATCACTTTTGCTTCCTAAGACTTGGAAAGACTATTGAGTAGCTTCTTCACCATCTCGTTATTTTGATAGGTTTTTTATGTGACTTCAACCTATTAATAATATCCGTGAACCTATTTGACATTTCTTTGATAGTTTTTTCCCTTTCATCTTGAACAATTCATTGTCAACTGTAAGCATGCTTATGTTAGATTCCTTAACTTGATTTGTTCCTTCATGTGTGGTTGCTAACTTAGCCTACACTTGTTTGCCATTGTTACATAATGAGACGCTATTGTACTCACTTGGGCTAAGAGCACAAAATAGTGTACGCATGGCCTTGGCATTTAATTATGCCATTTTGGTGTCTTGTTCATCCAATTCTTCTTCTTCCTTTGGCACAACACAAATCTCCAACTCTCTTCTTAAGGATAAGCAGTCAGTTGACACTAGTCTACCATACTTCATAGTCTTGCTTGGATAAAGAGCCTCATCTTTGTCTTCCAATATGAGTATTTCTCACTATTAAAGAGTGGAGGTCTCATGATGGAATGGCCTTCAAGTCTCATAGCATTTGTATTTGCCTCAAATGCCATGAGACAAACTTCATCTTGGCTTTTTAACTCTTATGAAGTTCTTGAGGCTTTAAGCATTATGTTTGCATTCTCCATTTTTGAGCTACAAAGGATTTTTTCCAAAGGTTGTGAAACCTACAATAGAGACCAAAGCTCTGATGCCAATTGTTAGCTTAAAAAAAAGATTGAACCAAAAGGGGGTGAATTGGTTCTATAAAAACTTGATAAATTTGAAGTAAATTAAAAAAGAGTTAAGAGTAAGAAAAATAAACAATCAATATATAGAGGTTCGATCCTTAAACTCGACACCTATGTTCTTTTTTCTTGGTACTTTCTTACCAAGGTGATTCCCATAATTCACTAATTAAATTGTTTACCTTTAAGGCAAATGTATAACCTTACACCTTTATCTTTTAAGGCTTAGATAGAACCTTTCAATCCCTTTAAGAATTCTACCCCAAATTCTCAAATATTTACACTCATTTTCACACAATCCCTTTTGTGATATGAATGAGATATTTTGCAAACAAATTGAACTTCTAGTAGGTGGCTGTTTGTTGGAATTTAAGTACAAGGTGAATGAGATACAAATAAACTTGGAAAAGTATAAACTTGATACACGTAAAATGAAGAATTTAAAGATTTTTGAGCTTTTGTTGTTTAATGCTTGATTGATCTTTGTATCTCTCACTTCTTTAGCTGTTAGAAACCTCTATTTATAGCTTAAAAATGATTTATAGATGTTGGGCATTTAATGTGGTGGTTGGAGAGGCATTGTAGTCTTCATAAATGCTTATTTTTGTTCAGACCCATGCTATAGTATTGATACAATACCAATGGTATCGATACAATAATAAAGCAAGTGACCGTTACAGCTTATTGTATCGTTACAAAGGGCTGAGTATCGATACCTGCCAAGCTGTATCGATACAGACACACCTATATCAATACATTCAAGAGTTTCAGCCAAGCCGTGGTTACTACTAAGTATTGTATTGAAACATATAGGGTGAGTATCGATACTTACTGTAATGTATCAATACATGCTTTAAAATATTGATACAAATTAGGGTTTTAAGCATAGTATAGATACATTCGTATATTCTATCAATACAAACCTTTAAAATCCTTTGTAAAATGATTTTTCTTGACTCAATATTAACTCAAACATATCTCAAGAATATTCTAAGTATAAATATACATTTTGGAATATATATTTTTGAGAAAATGCAAACTTCATACTTTTTAATTTTAACACAAATACCAAGTTAAGAATAAATTAATTTAGCTTAAGTTATTTGTTATATCAAAATCGAATTCAAAGTTAACAGCCAAAGTCTAAAAATGTTTACCAAGGCAAAACCATGATAGTCAATGAAGGTGGCTAGAGTGAAACCTAAGTCTAAAAAACTTAACCAAGGCAAAACCATGATAAGTGACCAGGGCATAACCTATGTCTAATAGGTTGACTAGGGCAAAAGTATGATAGTCAACTTGGACATAACTAAGGTAGAACCTAAGTTTAAAAAGAGCTAATAGGGTGAAACCCAAGTCCAAAAGGGTTGACTAGGATAAAACCTAAGTCAGAAAAGTTTGACCTAAGCAAAACCATGATGGCCAACTAGGATATGACTACGGTAAAACATATGTTGATAAAGGTTAACCAAGGCAAAACTATGATAGTAAAATAGGATATGACAGGGTGAAATCTAAGTCAAAAAGGGTTGATTAGGGCAAAATCATGATAGTCAACTTGGGTATGACTAGGGTAAAACCTAAGTAAAAATGGTTGACCAGGGTAAAACCATGATAGCCAACTTAGGTATGAGTAGGGCAAAATTTGAGTCTGATAGGTTGACCAGAGAAAAGCTATAATGTCAACTAAAGGTGACAAAGGTAGAAGCTAAGTCAGATAGGTTGACCAAGGCAAAACTATAATAGTCAACTAAGGGTGACAAGGGCAAAACCTAAGTTGGATGGATTAACTAGGGTAAAACCATAATTGTCAACAAAAAGTGACCAGGGTGAAATCTAAGTCGATAGGTTGACCAGGGTAAAACCATGATAGTCAACTAAGGGTATAAATAAGATCTGACATTTAATATGTTTAAAAGGATGCAAGGCTTACCTTTCACTTTTGAAAAAGTCGGCATACTAAATGATGGCTAGTTTTCTCAATATCATGCTTAACTTTTTGATCTACAAATCATTGAATGCAATGCATGCATAATACATATAATTCAACTTATTTTAGAGTTGAAAGTATATTTAGAAAATGTAATAGTTATTTATTTTTATTTGGCAAAGAGGGTATTTGTATTTACTTGAAGTTGAAAGCATATTCAAAAAATGTTATGGATATCTTTTTTTTTCCTTTTGCCAAAGGAAGCTAGTGCCTAAACTTGAAGTTGGAGATATCTTTAGAAAGTGTTGTGGACAAAATGAGAGTCGAAGGCATCTCTAGGAAATATTATGGATAAAATAAGCCTACTCATGTACTAGAGTCAAAGGCACCTTAAAAAAATATTATGACATTTCTTTTTCTTTTGATAAGGGGAAAACTGTACATATCTTTGATCTTTCCTTTGGGAAAATCATCTAATTGTTTGTCTTCTCATTGGAATGTTCTTTAACCATTTATCTAAATATTCAAAAATGTTATCTATCCATCTTGATTCTTCCTCGAATGTCTAAAAGATTTAAATAACTAAGGTCCTTAAACGTTTTGATCTTATTCCAAAATAATGCAAGAAAATCTCTTTGTCATCTTTTTTCCTTGTCTATTTTCTTAAACTATTAATCATTACTTAATAAAAATGTTAGCATGGTTAAAAAATAATTTAACCAAGGTATGGATAAAAATGTATATTGATATTTCAAAGAACGAATAAGATACAATATGGGAAAAAGATACAATATTAATTTTTCAACTGAAATAAAAGTAGGGGTGAAGTATAGAAGAAATTTAGATATTACTCATATAAATAGAATCACTTAATCAGTTCTTCAAAGATCTCTCCTAAATAGGATGTTTGCTCTTATGCAAATCTATTTCTCGAGAATGCTTTTGACCATATGATGCCTTCTTTTCTAACCTTAACTTTTGGCAAATTATGCTTTGTTCATTCTTTCCTAAATGGTCAAGCTGCTCTTTTTGGGTTTTTAACTTGAAACCTCTCCATTATATCACCTTTGTTCGGATGCCTTTTTGGGTTTTCAGCTAATTTTTTTCAAAATGATATTGGTTGTTAGGATAATACTTCATTACATTGTTAGAACTGATGGGGTTTGGTAAAGCATCCCTCTCCATTTCTGCCAAAATCTATGCCTCTCCAAAAAATACTTTCTGAACTATATCGGGCCCTTTCTAATTTGGCGCCCATTTGCCCCATCGATCTATTAAGGTAGGAAGGGTTTCTTTCAATACCAATTCTCCCTCATGGAATTTCCTAGGCAGAGTTTCTTATCATGGGCTTTCATCTTTTTTTCCTGATATTCACCCATGTTGGATCACTTTTAGCCTTTTTTCTTTAATGAAATTCAACTATTCATAATGATCCTGAATCCCTTTAGCTTCCTCCACTTTGGTCTCCATTAATACCCAAAGTGAGGGGATTTCAACTTTAATTGGTAAATAACCTCTGTGCCACAAACCAATAAGTAAGGCATTGCATTGGTTAAAGTTAGAATGAAAGTCTGATAAGTAGAAGGGCAAAAGAAAGTTTCTTATGTCGATCCTTATAGGTTTCCACCATTTTCCCTACAATCTTCTTAATATTCTTGTTGCCTACTTCTACAGCCTTGTTCATCATCGGATGGTATGTCACCAAATTATGATATGAGATTTTGAGCTGGGTACACACCTCTATAATCAATTTATGATTCAAATTAGAGACCTTATTTGTTATAATTCTTTTAGGGATTATGAGTTGACCAATGATGTTGTCTTTAGGAATTTTATCACTCTAACCTTGTTACACTTGTGTAAGAGGTAGCTTTGATCCATTTGGTGAAATAGTCTATAGCCATTATGATCAAACAATGATGGTTCAAAGTTATAGGGGTAATTGGCCTAATAACATCCACGCTACATATTGAAAAAGGCCATGGAATAGTTATGACATGCAATGGTAAAGGTGGTACATCAATCTTGTCAGTATAGACTTGGCATTTATGGTATTTTTAGGTGTAATGAACATAATCACCCTTCATAGTCATCTAGAAAAAGCCAAATGTCATGATTTGCCTTACTTTTTTTTAATCATTGGCATGAATTCTACAAACTCCTTCGTGTACTTCCTTTAAGATTTTCTGTGCTTCTGAAGAATCCACATATATCAGCAATGTTTGATAATAACTTTTGTTGTAGAGAATCTCACCATTTAGAATAAAGCTCATTGCTAATTTCCTTAATGTCCCTTTTTCATTTTTGGAGGCATTGTCTAGGTATACTTGGTCCTTGAGATATCTTTTGATGTCATAATACCACAGATAGCCATCCACTTCTACTTTGACATTATGACAATATGTAGGGGACTCGTTTATACTCATCTACATTGGGATCACTTCTTGCCCTTTATTTATTTTAAACATTGAGGCAAAGGAGGCTAAAGCATATGCCATTTAATTATCATCCTGAGATTAATGGTTGAATTCCATTTTCTCAAATTTTTCTAACAATTCTAGAATCAATCTTTTATATTACAGCAGCCTTGAATCTTGGGTTTCTCATTCACCACATAGTTGATAAATTACCAAGGTTGAATCTTCATGACTTTAATATTTAGGCTTTTCTTTCTATGGCTGCCAGAGTCCAATGATGCATGCCTCATATTCTGCCACATTATTCATGCAATTGATATCTAATTTGGCAGTGAAAAGATAGTAGTCTTCTTTTGGGGATATTAAGATTGCCCTAATTTCATGGCTTAAAGCATTAGAAGCTTTCTCAAAATACATTTTCCATACTAATTTCTCAGGTTATTTTGCTTGATCTTTAACAAAAATGTTCATCAAATTCTCATTAGAGAAATCAAAGTTTAAAGGCTAATAATCATCAAGTGCTTGACTTGGTAGAAATTTGGCAATAACACTTCTTTTTATAGCTTTTTGGCTTATGTAAACTATATCATATTCTGATAATAAGACCTCCTACCTAGATATTCATCTAGACAGTGCTGTTGTTTCAAAAAGGTACTTGATCTAATCTATTTTGGTAATTAACCATGTGGTATAATACAACATGATGTACTATTAGAGCCTTTTTGTACTATAGATGAGGCCATGACATATCTTTTCTATTTAGGAATAATTTACTTATAGTTTAGAAACTTTTTACTGAGGTAAAAATGGCTTTTTCTTTCTTCCCAATTTCTTCATGTTGCCCAACAGGCATCCCATTGACCTCTAGAATACTTTAAGGTACAATATGAGGGATCATCTTGGCATTAGTTGTTACAACGTACCCCGAGGTTGATCCTCGCTGATTTATGGGTGCATACAACATAAAATATCTTTTTGACTAGAAAATGTCTTCTTGACTGAGACTTTTCCTTTATGACATGATGAGAATGAGAAAGTATAGATTCTTAACTTGTGATATAGTGAAGGGAACCATAAAAGGAATCGCTCATTTTATTGGTCTCAGATGAGCATCACAAAGTGGCCAACGCTTGGAGACACCACCAATCATTTCAAGCTAGGCATGGCTGGATGCCTATTGAAACCTATGTTTTAAGTTACGAAACTCAAAACATCGATCACATGGTCTATGCAATACAAAGATTCACTATTTGGGTTTGGGAGTTGGTTACGCACGATGAGGTATGAATCTCTTCGTGACACCCAAAATCGGTACCTTTTTAGCTATATCTTATCTCGGTTTTGATTCTTTCAATCTTAACTCATCACTATTTCGATATAACCCCCTTTTAATGCATGAATTTTATAGAAATACAAATATAGGTTTTGATGAAAAGATTTAATCTAATACACACCCTCGAGAGATGGGGAATATAGAAATTTTTTATAAAAATGACCTCTGAATTTTACTTTGAAAATAGAATGTTCCACTTTGGACACTGGACAGATACTCACACGGAACATTACCTTTAATTTTATTTGAAAAAATTGGAAAACATGAATGCAAATAATCATCCCAAAGAAATCATGTTAATAAGGCAATAAATGAAGTAAAATAACATGGATCATTCAATGCAGTGATAAAGAAAAGGGATTGACTATTGGAATTTATCTCGTAATTGGCATCGATTATCTAGAAATAATCGTAATTTTTTAGATGCATCTTGGTTTCTTGATTGAACGAGGTTTGTTTAACACATTCATGGAAGTTCAAGAAGGAGAAAAATTTAATTGTAGTTGAAAAGCAGGGTTGAAGAATCCCCTCGGAAAGATGGGGTTGGAGTACCCCCTCGAAAAGATAGGGTTGGAGTACCTTCATGGATGACAAATAATTTTGACAAAGGAAGATTTTTAAATTTTGACAATTTTGCAAATAATACCTTTCAAGAGAAGGAATTTCATGAACATTTTAGGAAAAATGTTGGACGGATTTGGAAAAGTCATTTAATGGGCCTAAGGGGCCCAACCAGAATGCACTTTGTTAACTCTAGGGATTCCGAATAGTCTAGGCTTGAAAAATCATAACTCTTTCATCTGAACTGATCCAAGGGTGAAAAAGACCTCGTTTTAAAGATATTTTGACACACTTTCAGAGACAAATATTCTAAAATTCACAAAAAATTGTTTTGGATTTTAAAGTGATTTTTTAATTTGTAATAGTGATGCTGCTAGTAGAGGATAAAGCAAAGCAGAGGATATTTCTTATTTTCTCTATGTTTACGAGTCCAAACTCGAGTCATTGACACTCGAACATCCATGAATGAAAGGAAAAGTGGCATGAGCACCATAAACTCATTTGCACTACCCCGGGTAATTTGGGATGATGAAACAGCCCATTAATCATCTCACTCAAGGTTTTAATTTAAAAACAAGGCATGAACATTTAGGGAATAAGTGCTAGGCTATTTTCATTAGAAAATCAAAAGTTTTAAGCTCGTTTAATCAAGATTCCAGATCTAGAAAACTTAATTTTCCCTAAGATTTTTTCTAACTTTAAGGAAAATGCTAAGTCTATGCTAATCCTCATTGGTTGAGGTTAACATGCTTGGCTTGGAGAGGTTTTG
>JBBYHK010263294.1:0-28613 GCA_038382065.1 Adansonia grandidieri | reverse complement strand
ACCTGGGGACCGAGCACCTAGCATCGGATCACTTGGACCCCTAAGGGTCTCCATCACCGAAGCAAGGCAGCCAGTCACCTGAGGCACGCATGTGTGGGCAATTCGGTGATGTTCCTGCCTAGGATCGTGCCCATGTGCTAGGCATGGTGCGGCCCTAGGCAGCGGTCCCTCGGTCGAAATCCAGGTCGTGCTATCAAGTTCATATTGATGACCATAATCAAGCCGTAACGTAAAGATGGCTAGTATGACGCATGAACTCCAAAATGAACAAATGGCTATTTAAGCTCATGAAATCATATGAAGCCTTAAAGAATTGTTCTATAAAGATAATGATAATGAGAAGTTCAACATTTCTAAGGACTTTTTTGTAAGCAAAACATCAGAAGGTTGCCTAATCAGGCTTTTAATGATAGGATATGTTTCGAGACTTGGGCATTTTAGATGGATCATGATCCATGCATTCTCTATATACTTTCTTTTAAAGATAAAACAATAAAGACGATAAGAGAATATGCCAACATAGTTTATATAAGATTAGATATAAAATGATTTTAATTCACTTCTCTTAATATATGATACCTAGATGTTGGTACTTAAATACGTATGACATATTATATGGCCTAAATGAAAAGAGTAGTGAACATGGACCATAAGTAATGGTAACCTTGTTGATATTGATCAAAGCTTGCCTTCTTGATTAATGTTTGTGAAACATAATCTTGATTTATTTGTAAATATAATATGTTTATATTGGCATTTACATGCTAATTGAGGATGATAGCTGGCATTTGATGCTGAGCTTAGATTCAATCCTTATTAAATAAATCATTAGTCATAGAATTTGTTCTATATTATGGTCACATTATTCTTAAACATACACTTGCAATAGTATTGAGAATACTAAACAACCTATAACGTAAGGGATTCAAAAAATAATTTTCAAATCTAGTGTCCTTTAAAAGTTAAATATCATAACTGGACTTAGTGGCAAATAGCCATGATGTTAAAAATGCAATTGTTTCAAAGGTGTTCCAAACTAGAAAAGATTGCATGTTTATACCCTAAAAGTCATAAGCAAACTCTTTTATTTAGGCTTATGAAAGGAGTTACATTTGGATCATCAGCTTACAAGCTAATAATAGATTCCTAACGGTTGTTAAAGTAATAGCTAAGCTATATGATTGGAATCTAGGTCATATTATGATCTGAACAGTTAACGACTTTGATAATGAGATTATCATTAATGTAACTGAAACAAATTATCACAATAGTACCAAAATTTTGTCCAAGTTGAGATAGGAATTACTAATCAAAAAAGTTTAACATTGGATGCATTAGTAATTTGCTCTATGCAAAAGGGAGATGTTAGTATATGCCTTTCAGCCAATGAGATTGGATAAGGCAATAATAGTTAATAATGCAAACCAATCACTTTAGTTAGTGATTCAAGGTTTTCCTTCATATTAGTGGCATGATGGATAATCATGTAAACACTAATTAGATGAAGCACATGAAACGCAATGGCCTTGCAAAGTTAGCAATCAGTTACGATGACGAGATCCTTATACATCAAATTCATGTTTCAAAAACATTCATAGTCATCATTTTGTCAAGATAGGGCATTAACAATGCACAAAGACTAGCATATGCTAAGCTTCCACGATTTAGTTCATGCAACTCTTTGATCTCATAAAAGTTAAAGTATATAGATACTTAGGGATAGCTATGGTGCTTGTTTTATGGAAACAAGTTCACTAAACATGGCCTATATGAGAACTCCATTTGGTATAAGTTGCTTAAGTGTCTATGGAATATGTTCTCATGTGCTAGTTATGTATATTAGTCCTCAGACTTATGATACTAGCTCATCTCATCCTCAATGGATGCAAGCTTAAGGTAGGATACATAGGTATGACACGAATCATATGGTGAGTGATCTAGAGTGGATTGAACACTCCGAGTACATATCTCATATGTTCTTGGCTTTGGTTAACTTGATAAAGTCATCGACCAACGCATGACAGATTTAAGAGAAATTATTTCTCTAAATTCATTAGGTTAATCGAAAATTGCAAGAACTAATATGGATTGATACATGAGTAGACACTGCACCATGCTCATGGTCTTTCTGGGATATATGGTGAATACACCGAAGTATACTAAGAGGCTTGTTACTGAAAGTTTCTAAACGAGGTTATACTAACTCTTGCTGTGTCTAGGTGACCATGATGCCTCAATAGAGGTTAATCTTGATCTTTAAATGTAATATACTTAATTTGATAATTATATTTATTACAGTTATGATGGAAGCCTAACGGTCACACATAATAAGATGATCCATTGGATTAAAACCAAAATTTAATTAAGTATGATTTAATTAAATAAAAGGTATAATGAGGATGACTTAATTAAATTACTTTAGTTAAGTAGAATTAAAGAATAATTTAAGATCTAAATTAGATTTATGAATTCTAATTAACAGATGTCTTAATATGGCAATATAAATAAAAATGTCTTATCAAGTTAATGTCCATTTGCAGACATGGTTTAGGGATATTATTAAATAATGCCAAATAATTATATTTGAAAAATTCAATAATTATTTATAATTGTTTAATTAATTATTTGATACTATTTAGATGAAGTAAAAATTGTTTTACCTAGGTTAGAAAATTTAATTATGAATTAAATTATCTAACATGTAAATTAAAGGGACTGGGTTAAAAGCCCTAATTATCAAGTCAAGAGAGTTTAGTTATGAACTACTCCAAGTTGGGTCAGCTAATGGGCAAGACACATGGAATAGCTATTTTGATGTGCCATTGGGCCAAAATATTAATAAGTTAATACTAAGTCATAATGTTGGAGAAGCTAATTAAAATAGTTTTAATTAGGTTCTAAAACACCACTAATGCGGCACCAACCTTGAGGATGGGTGAGAATTACCTATTAATTAGGCTCAGCCTAGCCTATGATGTATTTAAATACAATATTAAGGGTTTTTGGCTGATAAGAAGCATCAAGAAAACCCTAGGCGTAGATCTTAAACTTCTTCAAGGGTTTTGGCATAACATCCATGCTTCCTTAAGCTCTCTTTTGCATTTTTACGGTTTCTTTGAGTGTTGTTAATTGCTCTTGACACAATGAAAATAGAAAAATAATTTTCTAGCATTGAGAAATTAGTTTTTCAAAAAATTTATGAAATTAACTAAATCCTAAAATCCCTGCTTCCTTAAGCCTTTTTTGTGTTGATTGGTATTTTAGATGATCTCAAAGTGTTTTTGATTACAACGAATGATAAAAAATTAGTTTTCTATCCTAAAGGAATCAACTAATATAAAAAAATTATGATTTTTGGATCTGTTTATTGGCATCTACGAAAAATAGCTACTTCCTTACAAAACTATTTCTCTTTCTCTTTGGCGCAATAGGTAAAAAAAAATTGTTCATGGATCTCTTCAAATCTGTACCTAAGACATCTTTTAGTTAAGGCTTGAGAAGCCTTCTGGCTAGCACTAAAAAACCATTGGACCTCATGAAGCCTTCAATAGGCATCTATGTGGATTATCGTTAAAGGTAGAACACTTGGACTATTTTGGCCTTAAGAAGAGATCATAGTAATCAACCCATGGTGTGTTCATGCAGGGATAGGTGTGCTTAAGGTTACGAGTCTCTAAATAGGTATGATTTTTGTTAGATCTATGTTTTCAACTTGCAGTTCAATCATATGTACATTTCTTTCTAAGATCTTGATGAAATCTAGGTGTTTCTTTGTTTAATTCTGCTACGTAACTTTAATTTTGAGTAAATATTTATATTTATATTGATAAGCATAAGCATAGGATTTGCTTACATAAATGTTACCTAATGACTCACATTAAGGCTTACCAAGTTTAGACTTAATAAACCATGTTCTTATATTTAGAAAATATTTTTATTTGCTCCCAATCAAGTTTAAATCAAGCTATTTTATTTAAAACCCCCAAGTTGTTCATAGAAAAACTTATTAAACAAAGCCAAACCTTGACTTACCTACTGATTAAGTGAACTACAGCTTGCCCTTGGGGGATCTTTTGAGAAAACAAGGTTTTTACACATCTTAAACACTCTAACATACATTTTATCAAACATGTAGAACACTAACCTATAGTTCTAGCAAGTAACCAACCATAAATCCTATTTTAGACACAAATTCACTTTAGCCAATTCTACCTAAAGATCATCATGCTTATCTACTCATAAATGCTCATCACTTAACAATCAAGTATAAGAGAACAAGCATGGATTCAATTCAATCAACATGATTAATGACCAAAATGTGCTTTCAAATATTTGAGCTCAACAATTGAACATATAAGCTTCTAATGTCATCCAACTAAGTATCAATTTCAACTTACCCAAGTTCAACCCGATTAATTAATCTAAATTTCATCAATTAAGCATTAATTATGCAAAGCCTACTCAAGCATACTAAGATCCTAGCAAGGCTGAACATAGCTAGATGGATTTTTTCTTGTGCAAATACTTCAACAGGTTCTAGAACCTAGCATTTCATCATTAGCACATGATTGAAGCTCTAATTACTTAGGTTTTAGCTCACACTAGCTCAAGTTAGTAAGATTATGAAAAAAAATCATTAATTAAGCTCATGATCGAACTAACCTAAGCTAGTCGAATCAAACTTTTTCATTTCTCTCATGTTTAAAAGTCAAATGAGCTAAGGCACTAAGGATTTCAACTTTAAACCTCAAGATCTCAGCTCAATATGCTTAGATCCTAGCTCAACTAAACTCAAATCATCAAGATCCTAACATATTGTATTGGCCAAAATGTAGATCTAACCACATTTCTTGTTCGAACACTTTAGTTTCCAAGTATAACATGATTCAAGTTAGAATTTCAATAATTAATCATTTAATCATGCTTTAATATTATCAAGTCAAACTAAAATCTCACGTAAATCAAATCAAAGCATCATAGCAACATGTTTCATCAAGGCCGAAACTCAAAAAACATGGAAACATCATGGTCGAATCATGTATAAGCAAAGAAGAGCATGAATCAATTATTAAACATGCTAGTTAACTTGAAACTAAATAGAAAAATGAGAGATTATACCTACTCCAAGCTTGATCTTTTCATAAGAATAATGAGAGCTTGAAAGAAAAGTGAATATTCTAGAATTTTTAAAATTTTATGAGTGTCTAAAGATTATGAAAATGTGGATTTTCACCCCTACTTATAAGCCTCCAAGTTGATGATTTAGGCTCAAATCACCCTACAGTAATGTTAGCCTAATCACTAACCTACTAAAAAAATTAAAGGAAATGACATTAATAACCTTAAAGAATGAATGACTAAAATGCATATTTAGTCTATGCTGAGTTTTGCTAAGGCAGGGTTCCTTCACTAGTCTTTTGTACAAATTTTTATGCCATTCAATTGATCGTGTTACATACATGTAAAAATGCAATTGAATGTTCCATCTTGTATTAAAAATGTGTCCTATTGACTTTTTCTAAAAAAAGTCTAAAATTTTCTATCCCGAACCTCTCAATTAAGCCTTTAGGAACTCTTAGCATTCTAAATTCCTAAGATTTTACATGACCCAGTCCTGATTACACCTTCTCAACCTAAAGTCCATGTTTAATTTTCATTTTAGTGCAATCAATTTCAAAATTTGAGTTATAGAACTCCTTTAATTCAAAATATAACTTTAGGCTAAAAAGTTGACTTTTTGCAATAGACTTGGCCACTTTATTGACTTTTAAAACAAGTCTTTTTTTACCCAAATATCATCAATAAATGCTAATTACCTTAAAAAACTTCTACTAATCAACTTTTAACTTTCTCAGATTTTTGACACTGCAATTTTAGTTTTTCTAAATCTAACACTTACTACATAAATTAGACAATTAAGGCTAATGCCTTATTATATTAAACTAAGCTGATGCAAACTAACCAAAGCCTCAATAGGAACTTTCTATCATCTATAACTCATTCAAGAGGATCCAAACCTAGAAAATTCCATTTAACCTCTAAAATTGAGAAAAAAACAATTAAGGGCTTGAACAAAATAAGGTTATAGAAGGCAAAATATAGTCATTCTTTTAGGCTCACGAATAGATCAATTCTTACATTACATGAATTCCTTGCAAAGTAAACAAATTTGATATTCTTTTAAGCCTTTTACTATCAATACTTTAACTAGAACCAAGATTGGCCATAACAACTTCAAGATTGTCTGGTTGATTTGGGAAGGTAAAGAATATGATCATAAGAGTTAATCCCTTTAAAGATGATACTTTGGCATGTTCAAGGATTTTTTGCCTTTCCTAGAATTCTTTGCAGTGATGTTCTACTTGACAAGACCTCGATAATCCTATCAATAACATCAAAAATTCTATTTTACTCTAAACTGCTCTTTTTGGGTTTTCACTTAGAGCTTTTTTCTTTTCATTTCTAATTTCATTTTTTTTTTTTTTTTTGGATTGGCTGCTTCATATGCTTCTTAAGAAGGCTTAAAATCAATCAAAATAACAATTTGTTTAAGAATGGATTTATTAGTTTAAACGGTCATGCTTGATCGAAATGGACTTTTTGAGGACCATAATGAAGGCCAAGGTTCATGGTTTTTAAAGAAAGGGTATACAGGCCCAAATTTAGTGTTTAGGGGGATCGAATCAAGGATTTTTTTTTTATGAAGGCTTCCTTCCCTTCTACTTTCAAAATTTCTTATTTTTCTTATTTTTTTCCTTTTTCTTGATTTTACTTTTATTTTTGCCTTTTTTTCTTTAATTCTTTTTTTTTTTGCATTTTGTGTTTTTGCTTTTAACTTTTCTTTTTCATCATTTTTCCTAGAAGGAATCTTGGGCTTTTGATGAAAGAAACTCTTTGCTGATAAAGTCCAGCATCATACATGTATTGAATTTCAAAAAATTAGTAAAACATAAAGAGAATCGCAGCAGACATAGTAAACATAGAAATAATCAGACTTCCCTATAGATCTTTAAAGAGGGATTAACATAGAGTAATGTTTAAAATTTTGAATCAAGATTTAATCACCCATATGATCAGAAGTAACCTTGACTTTTGATGTCAAGATCTAAACACAAAAATGCCAAGAAGCTGATTTCTTGAAAATTTCTTGAAGACCATAAGCAGCACGCGATTTTGGCTCAATAGTTATCCACAATGATTATTGTTGAAACCTTCCTAGGGCTTGATGGTTCTCCAGTGCTAGCTAGAAGGGTTGTTAACGCTTAACCAAAAGGTAACTTTAAATCTTGAATCAATCAAGAACCAAGATGAGAGAATGAAATAAGATTATGCCAAGTATAATCCCTCTTAAAAAGGTGGCACAAAAACTAGGGTCTATATGTGGGTGGAACATTGTTTGAGAAAACTAAATTTTATCAATAAAATATATTCTCTCAAGATATTCAGCAGCCTCCTAACTCAAATTTGGGTTAAAATCCTTTTCAAAGCCTTTAGGCCATCATATCTATATATACTAGCTTAATACCGCTCCTAGTTATATTTAGAATGGAATAGTTTAGACCTAGTTAAAACTCCCAAAACCAATTAAACTTATTCTCCTTGTTTTAGGTTAATTAAATGGTTAACAAACCTCCTTTTCACTTTGGCTGAAATCCCCTTAAACATTAGGCCAAAGGAATCAACCGAGCAAGATTAGATCATATTCTTTGTATATGGTGCAATATTGAAGGGCTTTGGGCCAAAATTATGTTTCCATGAATTTAAACTGATTACTTCAATTCTATATTTATCTAAATTGATAATGTTTATTTAATAAATATAATTATCAAATAATTATAAAATACTAAATAAATAATTTTGAAACCCAAATTAGTTAGTATATATACATCCTTATGGATTTTATCACTATAAAATCCTTAATTCAATTAAAACTATTTTTAAACCTAATTTTAATATTATTTAATATTAATTATCAAATAATTAATATTTTAATAATATTAGAAATGATAATAAATAAATCATGAGATAGGAAATTTGATTCTTAAGCAAATCCTGAGTCTAGGTGAAATCTTATTTTAACTAGAACTAGTGTTTATCCAATCTTTGTAATTTATTTCTTAATTCAGACATTATTTTGATAAGACAATCTTATTATTAATGTCTTAATTAGATAAAAAAAATCTTGATTTCACAAATCTAATTTCGTATTAAACAAGTAAACTTATTTAATTACGTCTTTCATTTAAATTACCCTTTGTTTAACTAAGTCATACTTGGTTAAATCTCGGATTTATCTAACAGATCTACCTTATTGTGTGTGACCCATTAGGTTCCCAAAACATTGGCAATGACCTTAAATAATCTTATTAATCATGTTCATAGATCAAGAATGGGATCTAGCAACCCATTATAACCACCAAAATGTTAAAGATTCAATGTGACCTTACAAAAACCTTCCAATAACTAGCTTATCAGTGTAATACAGCATTTCATCATACATCCCAGATTATAGATAAGCATGGTGCAGTGTCTACCTAAACCTCTATCGATATTTGTTCTCGCAACTCATAGTTAATGTTTATGGATCTATGAGGAACAATTCCTTATAATCCATTTATGCTCTAGCCAGAGACTTTAATCTAATTAGCCATAAATAAGAACACCCAAGATATGTCTCCAATGTCACTCGAAGTGGTGAATCCTCTCTGAATCACTCATCCATCTACTGTATGGTTCATGTTATAACCAAAACCACTCTACCATAAGCATCATTCTACTATGGACCTATTCATGATGGAATCAAATAATAAGACTCCTCATATGAGATAACCTAGTATCACAAGTCAAAGGACTATTATACACAACTGGCACATGAGAAGAAATTCCATAGACACTTAATGACTTATACCAAATGGTGTTCTTATTCAAGCCATGTTCAGTGAATTCATTTCCATAAAACAAGCATCCATATGCTATCTTTAGGTATCCAATATACTTTAACCTCTATGAGATTAAAGGGTTGAGTGCATCCAATGCATGAAGGCTTAGCATATACTAGTCTTTGTTCATTGTCAATGCCCTATCTTGGTAATACGATAAGTAGAAACATTTTTAGAAACATGACTTTAATGCATAAGGATCTCATCATCGTAATGGTCTACTAACTTTGCAAGGCCATCGTGTTTCAATTGCTTCACTAAATTATTGTTTGCATTAGTGTAAATCACACTACTAACATGAAGGAAAACCTATGTTACTAAAACTTAGTAACATATACGGTGTTATTTAACTATGTATCCCATAGCCCAATCTGATTGGTACATGGGAATAAACCAACATTTAAAATTGGCACATTTCACATTTGCCCAGGATATTTACCTTCTTATTCTTTAAACAGTTTTTTTACCCCCAATGTGGTGGGTGATCCTTGATTAGGATTTCAAAAATATGAATTTATTAGGCTTAAGAGATAGCAAGGGAAATAATTCTCAATCTTGTGAAAGGATGATGAAAATTGGGGCCAGCTCGATCCACAACCGGGTAAGGAAGGAAAAATTTTCAAGTCGCAACCTAACCCATAAACACTTAAATTATATTATTATTATTATTATTATTATTATTATTATTATTATTATTATTATTATTATTATTATTATGCCTCCATTCATTCATAAAAAAAAATCATTGGTCAAATTATTTTTTATTAAATAAACATTGAAAACAAAGTGAAAATCTTTTTTTAAAAAAATTGATATAAATTAGTACTTCAACATTTCTATATGATTTAAAAGATATAATTTTAGTTGATTCCTTTATGAGTCTGCGAATAGTACAAAATTGATCATTTGATCTTTGAAGCTAACCATCCATCGTCAATATTTTTCAGTACTAGCTTGGTCTGCCATCAGGTTCCCACATTCTTCCTCTCTCTCTCTCTCTCTCTCTCTCTCTCTCTCTCTCTCACCACAAGAATATATTTCCTTTATGACCAGTCTACCGCCCCATATTCTATCCGAACCTCCTAGTTTCATCAACATGGTTGAATTTGAATTACGGGTAATCTGTATATTCATATCACATTCATCATATTTTTTTGTATAATAATCATATTTGAAGTATTATAATTTATATGAAATTAAATACATTAAAAATTCATGTTATATATAGACTTTGATAGATATATATTCATGTTATGTTGCAATTTAGTTATTTTTTAGGATGATGGTGCGACCGTGTTTTTCCAAAATTATCAATATTGAAATGTATAAAGCTGAAATATATTATTATCCAAAATAAACCAAGTATAATACCTCTGCATTTAGGGTTCATTTTTAGTGTCATTATAAGAAAGATATACTTACATTTAATTATTTCAGATGCAGTCAGATCATCAACTAATGACTAACATGTGCATTGACCAATTTCCTAGCTCAAGAATTTCATAAAAAGTCCATTCCTAGGCAAGAAAAACTAAAGCACTTTTCCTAATATGAAAGAAAACTAGAAAAAATCACTAGAATTTCCATTGAACGAGTGGATGACACAAAACAAAAGTATGTACCATGTATTGTTGCATGCTATGAAGGATCAACACGTGAAAAAGCACGTGTCATAACGTGTCTGACACAAGAGGTTACTTAGAGGAGACACCAAGGCACATAAAAAAAATTCAAATCGAACACATTACATAAGTGTCACAAAAAAGACACGAACGAACACGAGAATGAAGAATTTTTTTGTCTAGTTATTTTTCAAAAAAAAAGAGCCTAAAAGAAATTAATCACAAATCCATCAATTGATATAATCGTCAAAAAACTAGTAAAAAGCATCATTTTCTAGGCTTGTTAATGGAATTTAATTTAAAGATGGATGAAGAGAAGTTAAAGAAAGAAGAGAAAAGAAACTGGAAAAAATTTTAAAAAAAACACTAGGAAGAAGAAGTAGCAAAGAAGCTACCTATAAGAGAAACTATGAAAGAAGAAATAGTACCATTTAGTGCCAATGATAGAAAAAAATTGGGATTTTTATTTAATTAGGCCAAAATTTTAAGTACAGAATATATTTTAAAAGCGTTTTTATAGTTTGTTTACGTATCTAGTTTAATAAGTGAGTTTCAAACCCTATAAATGGTATAATGTCTTTGGATTTTTATGATCTTGATCTCTTAGCTATATAATTCATGTCATAACGTGTCAAATACGAATACGGCCGCTAGATATAAAAGATAGGAGTCACTACTAATCTTTTTAAAGTCGTGATTATGTCACATATATAAACCTATTCTTTTTAATGTTATCCTAAGCATGACAAAAGTACCCTAAAAGAATAGGTTTTGGTCTACGTCAGAACTAGATTCGAGAGTTCGATTACGTGTGGGCAAGGTTCGGCACCCCCACAACGCCTGTCATAAAGACAGTACCTAGTTAGCCTAATGTTGTACTAAAAGTTCTATGGTTTAAAAGGTCTTCATTTATTAATAAAATATTTAAGCCTTAAAAATATTTCCTAAGGAACTCCCCATCGTGCTGGTGCAATTTAGGAAAAATTTTCTCACCTAGGAAATTCTTAGAAGTTAACCATTTGTGATTTCTTCAAATTCCATCATTAAAAAAAAATCTCAATTAATTTCAATTAAAATTTATTTTTAAAGTAAGAACAAATTATTATACAACTTTTCTAAAGTGAATTATTAATAATATATTATAACTAATGATATTTATTTAAGTAAAATAATCAAATAAGATAAATAAAGGAAATTCACATACACAATCATAACTGATTAATAAAAGTCAATTTACTCTAAAAAATAAATTATTCAAAAAGAAATTCAATAATAATATAAAAGATATAACAGTATATATTAGAAAATAAAAGAATATATATATGAAATGAATAGTATATCAAAGCTAAAAAAAACATTTAAAAGTAAAAAAGGGTAGACACATGGATCGAAACCCACTAGATGTTGTTAGAACCAGATTTTGGTTCATTTAAACTTTTTTATTCACTTGCCATTTGTTTTTTTTTTTTTTTTTTAAGAAAACTTTCAACACTTTATAGCATTGAAACCAACTTCTAAAGATGGGAAACCCATATGTCACCAAAAACTTCAAGTTTCACAGTTTCCCATCGTCGAAGACTGGAAATTCCAAATTTTTCTTTTAGAAAATTTGATATTTTTAAATAACAAAAATCAAAGAATTGTGTAAAATTACCTTAAAAATAAACTCCTAGCTTCTTTCAAAACCTGAGACTCCCAATATGACTTTTTTTAAAAAAATTAACAATATGTTTCGTCTTGTTTTCTATTTTTTTATGTGTAGATCTGAATTTTTAGGTCCTATTTATGGGACTAGCCAGGGAACAAAGAATTAATGATAAAATCAAAATCCCTAATTTTGTTTCCAAAATTTTGGATTCAAATCCTAAATTTTTAGTTTACTAATCAATCCCATAATTTTAGCTATGTCAACTCTAATTTTTACATATATTTGGCAATTTGGTTTCAATGGTGTTTGACCAATTTTCACTTCCATTAAGTCTTCACAGAATTAGTCAGTAATTTCAACCTTTCCCCCATTTTTCAAATAAAAATAAAAATTACCAAATGGATATGGACTTTCTTATGATGCAACTTAAAGCAATCAATAAACTAATGACCCAAAATAATATTTAGGTTTGATCCTCCATGTCTGTACTCGAGAATTGGGTTATGAAACTCAAGCCTAAAATCAAGTGTTTACAGCTGCCCCTCATTGTGCACTTCGTATAGCATAAGAAGTGTGCAAAGACATAGACACTCGTAACTTAGACCTATTACAGTTGCTGCCTTTTAGGAAATTCTTTTTCAGCCAGGCTTAAACTTTAAAAAAAATTCAAATGAGAAAACTCCTCTACTGAGGCTTCAACTTTAAAAATTTGAAATAACTCCTCCATCGAGGCTTTAACTTTAAAATTTTGTAAAAACTCCTCCACCGAGGTTTCAACTTTAGAATTTGTAAAAACTCCTCCATAGAGGCTTCAACTTTTAAATTTTGAGATAACTCCTTCACCAAGGCTTTAACTTTAAAATTTATAAAAACTCCTCCACCGAGGATTTAACTTTAAAATTTGAAATGACTCCTCAATCGAGGCTTTAACTTTAAAATTTGTAAAAATTCCTTCACCAAGGCTTCAACTTTAAAATTTTGAAATAACACCTACACTACGGCTTTAACTTTAAAATTTTGAAAAAACTCAAATAACTGCTCCACCAAGGCTTCAATTTTAAAATTTGTAAAAACTTTGCCACCGAGGCTTCAACTTTAAAATTTGTAAAAACTCTTCTATTAAGATTTGTGAAAACTCCTCCACCGAGGCTTCAACTTTTAAAATTTGAAATAACTCCTCCACCAAGGCTTCAACTTTAAAATTAGTAAAAACTCTTCCACCGAGGCTTCAACTGTAAAATTTTGAAATAACTCCTTCATTGAGTCTTCAACTTTAAACATTTGAAATAACTCCTGCACCAAGGCTTCAACTTTAAACACAATGAGAAAACTATTCTATCAAGTCATCAACTTTAAAATCTGTAAAAACACCTCCACCAAGGCTTAAACTTTAAAAACTTGAAAAAAAAAAACTTCGTTACCGAGGCTTTAACTTAAAAATTTTAAATAACTTCACCGCAGAGGCTTCAACTTTAAACATTTTCCAAACAAAGTAAAATGCTTCTTGAATGAGGCTTAAACTTAAAAACTTAACCAAGCAAATCCAATATTGATAAAAATCGCTCTTTAAAATTAAATCTTTACTCAAGATGTCATGAATGCTATGAATGGAATGCACTGCATCTACAATGAAACATTATGATCATGAATCCAAATGCTCCCCAAATCATGACAACAAAAAGATTCTTAAGCTTATCATTTTATCATTGATTCAGAAATGTTCTTATTGTCTCATCAGTTCTAATTTTTTAATCATTGATCAAACTGACTTGCCCTATTTGGGTTGAATTATACATTGTTATTTTCACAAATATCAACACCCGTATTTTATTGCTCCTACTCCTATCCTTTTTACCATGTAGTTCTTTAATTCCTTGTCAAAGTAATAAAAGAATTTTTTAGTAACATCCTTAGTAATTTATCTTTTATAATTTCTAACTCAATAATAAACAAAATGCATTATACATTTCCTCAACAAGAATCCAAAAAAAAAAGGTAAAAGAGAAAGTAATGTAAATAATTCTCTATTATTAAGAGAAAAAAAGTATAGAATTCAATAGAAATTCAATTAGGTCATTTTAAAGAAAATTACAAAAGAAAATCTAGGAAAGTTAATTTGTTAATCAAATAATGAACATCCAAATGATCATAATTAGTCCAATCCTTGACTTTTCCTTGAAAACTTACTCGATTAATGCCCCAACATGCTTCAAATTGGAATTTAACCCTTATTACATAATCTTCAACTGATGTTGATTTTTTAATGGTCTTAACTGCCTTTTTTAGGGTTTTCAATTTTGAAGATTTTGCCCTAATCATGAGAGCTCCAAACGACGCTGAATTTCATCTAAGCCACTTTTATAGGTTTTTATTTAGATCCCACCTATAACTTAAATCACCTTTATGGGTTTTCAATTTAATTTTTCCCCTTTTTTCTTTTTTTTCATTTTCTTCAAGCAAGATATTTTTTTACAGTGTTTGAATTGATCAGGTTTGGTAATTCATCACCATCCATTTCAATAAAAATTAATGCCCTACCTAAAAAAGCCATTTTCACCATATATGGACCTTTCAAATTCAGTGTCCATTTTCCTCAATGATCATGCTGATACGAAAGAATTTTTTTCAAGACCAATTATTGATCAGGCTTGGTAATTCATCACCATCCATTTCAGTAAAAATTAATGCCTCACCTGAAAAGGCCATTTTCACCACATATGGACCTTTCAAACTCGGTGTCCATTTCTTTCAATGATCATGCTGATATAAAAGAATTTTTTTCAAGACCAATTCTCCTTCTTGAAAGCTTTTAGGGCAGATCTTCTTAGTGTGTGCTCTCATCATTCTTTTTTGATATAGTTGGCCATGACAAAATGCAGCAAGCCTTTTTTCTTCAATAAGGTTTAACTGCTCATATCATTCTTGTATCCATTTAGCTTTCTCCAGTTTAACCTCCCTCGATACCCATCAGGATGGTATTTCCATCTTGACTGGTAATACAGCCTTCATCTCATACATTAACAAAAATGGGGTTGTCTCAGTAGACGTACACATTGACGTTTTGTAAGCATGAAAGGCTAAAGGCAACTTTTTATGCCAATCTTTATATGTTTCAGTCATCTTTTCCATAATTCTCTTAACATTTTTGTTAGCTACCTCTATCACTTCATTCATTTTTAGACAATATGGTGCAAAATTGCAATGTCTAATCTTGAACTATATGTACTCTTTTTTCATCACTGTGTTGTTCAAATTACGAGAATAATCTGAAATGATTCTCCCTGAGAGCTCACATCAACATATCTCTTTTTTAATGAATTTACACACAACTATTTCTATCACATTTGCATATAAGGCTATCTCCACCCATTTCATGAAATAGTCAATGATAACAAGAATGAACCTATGTCCATTTGACGCTTATGGAGTGATTAGTCCTATTACATCAATACCTTGCATCGAGAAAGGCCATGGAAGTGGTAAAAAATGTAATTTATTCAGGGGAGCATGAATCTTACTAACATAAATCTGACATTTATGGCACTTATGTGCATAATCAATGCAATCACTCTCTGTTATTGACTAATAATAGCCTACCCTCATAACTTGCCTTGTCATCATATGGCCACTAACATGTGCCCCATCATGTACTTCTTCCATTATTCTCCATGCTTCTGCTGCACTTACACATATCAGAAGTACTTGATCTCAACTCATTTTATATAGCATGTTACTATCGAGGAAAAAACCTATAACTAACCTACAAATGAATTTCTTATTATTATCTGATGCATGCTTAGGATACTGTAATGCTTAATATACAATAAGATATCATAGTACCATGGTTTCCTGTCAGCCTCTTCTTCTACCTCAGAACAGTGTGCAAGTGAGTCTTTTATACTCAACTCAATAGGTTAGATGTTAACATAAATATCCAATCGGAATATTGAAGCCAATGTAGCAAGAGCTTTATCGATTTGATTTTCTTTCGAGAAAGATGTTGAAGAATGAACCTTTTTGAATTGCTTAGGCAATCCTATCACATGCTTTTGGTATAAGACCAATTTCGAATCCCTTGTTTTTCATTCTCCTCAGAGTTGGTAAATAGCCAAAGTTGATTTTCCATATACATCCAACACATCAATTTTTCCATCAATCACTGCTCGTAAACCCATAATGCAAGCTTCATATTCAGCCATATTATTGGTGGAACTAATATCCAATCTAGTAGTGATTGAAAAATAATTTTCATGGAGGGATACAAAAATTGCCCTAATCCCATGCCTTAAAGCATTTGATGCTCCATCAAAATACATTTTTCATGTTTTCCCCTGGATCATTCTTCATCTACTTGGAGTACTACCATCAAATCTTCATCTGGATCATAATCTTCGGTAGCTATATTAACGAGTAATTCTGCTATTACACTCCATTTTACGATTTTTTGGGTCACATATATTATATCATACTCAGAAAGCATCACTTACCAACTTGCTATCCTTATTGAAAAGAATGACTTTTCAAAAACGCATTTCAAAGGATCATAACTTGACTATGAGTAATGTAGTGTGGTACAGCATATATTGCCTGAGCTATGAGTTGTCCAAGCTAATCCACAACATATCTTCTCTAGTAGTGAATACTTAGACTCGTAATCAGTGAATTTTTTGCTCAGGCAATATATGGCTTGCTCTTTTTTGCCCTTTTCATCTATTTGTCCTAGCCGACATCCAATCGATCTTTCCTATATTGTTAAATATATAATCAAAGGTTCCCTAAGACTACCAATACAAGAATACGCAAATTTGGTAGGTATTCTTGATCTTCTCAAAAGCTTCTTGACAATCCTGATTTCATTCATCTGCGTTATCTTTGCACAGAAGCATAAAAATGGGATCACATTTAGACATAAGTTGAAAAATGAAACAAGCAATAGAATTCAGTCTTTCTAGAAAACCTCTCATCTCTTTTTGTGTACTAGGAGGAGATAAATTTTGTATGGCTCGTATTTTGTCAGGATATACCTCAATCCCTCATGTTAACTATGAAACTAACAACTTCCCTAAATTGTCACCAAATGTACACTTTGTAAGTTTCAACTTGAGTTAAAATTTTTTCAGCATTTTAAACAATTTTCTAAAGTGGTCTACGTGATTTTCCCCTCATAGAACTTAGATATCATATCATCAACATAAACCTCAATTTCTTTATGCATCATATCATGAAACAATGTCACTATTGCCCGTTAAAAAGTTCCTTCAGCATTCTTTAGTCCAAAATGCATGACTCCATAGCAAAATGTTCCCCACATAGTCACAAAATTAGTTTTTTCTGTCTTCAAGAGCTATCCTGACCTAATTATAAGTCGAAAAACCATCCGTGAAAGAAAATGAGAAATATTTGGCAATGTTATCTATAAAAGCATCAATATATGGTAAAAAAGTTATCCTTTGCACTTACCCTATTTAAGTTTCGGTAGTCTTCGCATATTCATACTTTCCCATCCTTTTTCAGTACTGGGACTATATTCACTACCCATTTAGGATATTTGGCTACCTCTAAAAATTTTGCCTCCAATTGCCTCTTAACCTCTTCTTTAATTTTCAACAACATCTCGAGTTT
Organism: Adansonia grandidieri; assembly: GCA_038382065.1. Classification (NCBI taxonomy): domain Eukaryota; kingdom Viridiplantae; phylum Streptophyta; class Magnoliopsida; order Malvales; family Malvaceae; genus Adansonia; species Adansonia grandidieri. The sequence continues at coordinate 10,782 of JBBYHK010263294.1, read as the reverse complement.
CATGTGTCTCATCTTCTGATGCATTGGTTTGCATTCTAGCTTTAGGGCAACTTATGCTCTACAATAGTGGTACTTAAACCTACATATCTTGATAAGACTATGCGAATACATCCACATATTCTCGAAATAATTTTTTTAATCCCTGCCTATCATCAGATAAGACTGATATTCCTACTTTGACCTTTTTTTTACTTTCTTCATCACCAAGATTAACCAGTTCCATAATTTCTTGATGAGTTTCTATGGACTTCTCCTCTCATTTTGTTAACCTTAACAAATCAGGTGATAAGGTGTCATCATCTGAGTCTTTATCATTATCAAGTTCACCAATATGAACTAAGTTTTCAAAGTCAAATCTCAAATTATAATTATCATGATTGCTTGTATGTTCATTATTTACAAATATGAAAATGGTTAAAAAGGTGTATATTGGTATATGTGCGATATGAAAATGAAAAAAAATAAGATAAAGATGAAATATACTAAAATGTATTCCATTATTATTGAAATTAAAAATGACAAAAGTAAATAACCCATACATAAGAAATTCCCTAACGTTCTTAGGCATGAACTATTAAGGATTGGATTATTAAATTACTTTGGTAAAGGTTTAAAAATAACAAATAATTTCATTTTCTATCAATTCTTCAGTTCAACGCCTGGAGGTGTCGAATACACCAAGATATCTTCTTGTTGACTTCCATTCTCCACCATATGAATTGATAATTCCAAAAGGCTTTATCTATTTCCTCAATTAGTGCCTTTTTTTAGTATTTAGGTTGATAAATCCTTTTAAACGAAAATTGTCGTATAAGTGAGGCATAATCAGTCCATTAGATCCCTGTGTATTGCTCTTGTAATGAGCCATCCCTTATCTCTTTCTCTCCTTTATCTTCCCACATTGGTCTATATCCCAATCCAAATATTTCTTTATACACTAGTATGATTGATAGGTTCCAATTTCTTGCAAATCTTTCCCCAATCAAGCTCTAACTCGTTAGCCTTTCTCGACAGTTTGATTAAACAATATTTGAGCTATTTTAGGCATGTGTGTGCCTGCTACTTTAGAACTTTTACCCACATATGTTGCATTGATGAACACAAATGATTTGAAAGAACATTCCAAAGCTTTCCAGCAGCTTCCATATATCGGATGGACGATAGCTAAGTTACCAGTAAATCTTCTTATCTAAACACATAAATTGATTATTATCCACAATAAATTTAACTTTTTGATGCAATAATGAAGGGAAAACCCCGCAACATTAATTCATGGCCTCCTCAATAAGCAACTGCAGGATGGTGAATATACATCACTTAAAAATTGAAATTAAAAGTTAGAGCCCAATCTATAAAGGGATCTCGATAACACCCAGCACCTCTCTACGGGTTCCATCAAAAGCCCTTACCACCATGCTAGTGGCCTTTATGTAGGATATGTCCTTAGACAACTTGGTTAGTGTACTTATAGGCATGACATTGGTCGAGGATCCATTGTCAATGAGCACTCTAGCCATAGCGTAGGTTTTTCACCTTATCATGATATGTAAGGCTTTACTGCTACTTCATCTATCTAAGGGCATCTTATCATTATTAAAAGTTATGTAACTAAAGGTCACCAAACTCTCAGCAATGTGGCTCACATTTTCAACAGAAATGTTGTGAGCGACATAAGCATGATTTAATACTTTCATCAATGCATTTCTATGAGGCTCAGAATTTAGCAACAGCAATAACAGAGTGATACATGCTGGCATCTTATTCAATTGCTTTACCACGTTGCACTCACTATGCTTAGTTAATTGCAGAAACTCATAAGCTTTCTTTTTTGTCACTGGTTTTTGGTATTCCGAATCTAAGATCTTTATTAGGTCTTTCATACTTCCCAATTTTCTTTCTTTTTCTTTAATTTTTCTTTTTCAACCTTTTTTAATATCTTAAGAGAATAGCATCATCCACTCCTAGTTATTCCCCTTTTGTTGGTTAATTGTGCCAAATCTATAGAGTAACTCAATCTTGGTTCAATGATTGTAGTTACAACTTTACAGTCATACTTCCATGGTATGACTTTTTTATCATGATAAAGGAAAAGACTTGAAACGTTAAAAGTAAAGACAAGCTTGTTAACTAGAGTAGGCTTTGACTTTTTTTCATAGTAAAATGTCATAAGCTTAACCTTAAAAAATAGCCCTCATTATGCTTCTCATCAGCAACATTTATCTCGTCATTCTTATGATCTTCGAAGAACTCCACTTGGAATAAATCCATAAATCCTTGAACCCCTTGCCAAAAATCAATGCTCTTTTGAATCAAATGACCTACGGCCCTCATGTGGTACTTATAGGTCTTAAAAGGATTATAAGTCCTGTGACAAGTACTTAAATTTGCTAGCACAGGGCAAATCATATCAGTTTTGACTAAAATGTCAAAGATTTAGCTCAACGAGGTTGTAATATCCTCCACACTTCTTGTAATAATTTCGGCCTTATCATCTCCCAAGGCGTTAACTGTAGGTCCAGCATGATTAGGCAAAGGATTGCCATTAACATTTGGCTCCTCTTTTTTTTTAAAGTTTATTAATCCAACTTTAATTAGGCCTTGCACACTATACTTTAATGCAGTGCAATCTTCAGTAGAATGCCTGGCATTTCTTACATGCTAATCACATTGAGCATTGGGATTGTACCTTCTGGGGTATGAAAGTTTGATGGGCTCAAGGTACACAGGTGTAATTAAATGGCTCTTGATGAGATCTAAAAGTAATTAATTGTAGGTTATAGGGGTAGGGTTAATGGGAGTTTTTTCTTGATAAGGTCATGGTGCTCTTTGGTTGTTTGGTAATTGGGTCGGTTAGGCTGATTGAATCATAAGTTTTGTTGGTGGGATAGGTGCTTAAAGGTAAAAGGTTGGCTGAAAAGTGGGTGATAGTGCAGTAAGTAGGTATAGGCAATGTTTTTTGAACTTGGATAATAGGTTTGGTGCGTAGGATATGGATTGTAAGGTGTAAATCCTCTTTGTGATCCTCTATAAATAACTACTCAAACAATAGATTCTTTTTTTCTTAAGGACCTTCTCATTTTTTATCGTAGATGTCTCTCATGCCTCTAATTTTTTGCTCTTGATAACATTCTCAATAATTTCTCCTGAGATCACCATATCTGTAAAATTTTTCATAGCATTCCCTATCATTTTTTCATAATAAAGAGCTTAAAAAGTACTAATGAACATTATAGTAGTTTCTTTTTTAGTGAAAAATGGTTGGACTTTTGTAGCTAGATCACGCCACCTTTGAGCATGCTCTTTGAAACTTTTCATTAGCTTTTTCTCCATTGATTGTCATTCTATCGTGAGCCATGTCCACAATATATTATATTATGAAATAAATGCCCTAGCCAATTCTTTCTATGAGTAGATGCAGTTTTTGTCCAATTGTATGTACCATTTGGTAGCGGAGCCTGTAAGGCTATCCTGGAAGACATGAATAAGCAACTTGTCATCATTTGCATAAGCTACCATCTTCTTGCAGTACATTGTAACATGTGCCACAGGACAAGTAGTGTCATTATATTTTTCAAAGTTTAGAGTATTAAACTTTGGTAGGATTACAACATTGAATATAAGACAAAGTCTTGCAGCATCTATGGATCCAAAAAAAAATCCATTCTTTCCACAACTCAAAGCCTCTCTTCAAGAAGACTTATTTTTTTAAACCCAAAATCTTCCTTTGCTTCCTCTTTATTGAGCTTCAATTTTTTCTGTTCTCTAGGCTATCTAGATGAGGAACCTAAATTAACTCATTTGGCTTTGGGCCCATCATAGAAATGGTAACCTCTTGCATTTTAATATGTGCAGTAGGGATTTCCTCACTAACCTATTTATACACAAGATTTTGGCTCTTTTCTTTCATCGGGTCTTCATCCATTTTCACTTTCCTTTTGTTCATTTCTTTTATCATATCCGTCAATTGAGCTAGTTGCTCTCTCATTTACTCTTGGGCTTTCTCTATTCTTTCAATCTTGTTGGATTGTTCTTCAACCATGATTTTTAATCGTGATCAGGCACCGTAATGGTGTGGAGCATATTATTCTGTGAATTTTAATTGACAAGCGATCCTTGAACCTTTTTATTACCAAAATGTTGAGAAATTACGGTATCATGCATTTAAGTTAATTATCACATAGTTATTAATATAAATGTATGAATAAGTTGTGCAAAAAGGGAATATTTACCAAATAACAATTATTGATAAAAAGGAAACTTTATTATTATTCTCAATAATGTTCTAAATAACATCCATAAAAATAAAGCCTAACATCTATGGCATCCAAATAAACTTTATTATCTGCATATAATGGTTTTGAGCCTTTTCTAATAGTTCAGATAATGTCTAGCCATGAGGTTGGAATGGGTGCACACTTGCCTTCAACTCATTGATCTGATCATGCATTTCTTCCGCTTTCCAGGCACCAATGCAAATCTGATTGAATAAATGCCTAAGATGTAGTTATTTTCTTGAACTCGTGTCTTAGGCTTGTTTATATTCTTCTTCTAACCTCTCAATTCTAACGGTCAACCTTTGACACCTTTCCTTCTATATCATACGTTCTATGTATGCTTCCTCATTTTCCACCTTCATATTCTTGAGCTTCAAAGTCTTTAGAGTAACCACATCATCAAGTTCTTTAAATGCAGTCTTCCACATGTCGTGGTCTTGGTTCAACTTTTGGATCCTCTTATTTTGTTTAGATCGACTTTTTTTTAGCTTCATGATCTTCTCTCACATGTTCTTATATCTTGCTATACCTTATCTTTTTCCTCTTATGGCTTTCTCTTAGCCAGTTCTATTTTTATCATAGAACCAGGAGGCATAACTTAGACTAAATGACTAATATTGACTTCAAGGGGTAACACTATTTCCTTGGCTCACTTTATGTGCCACATCTTATATTTAGGGGAGGTATTAGTGAATTTCCCTCCTTCTACTCGAATTGTTTTTATTTTCAAGCTTTGGTAACATCTTTTTTTTTCTAAAGCCCCTTTATCTGTGTAAGCAAAGTCCATCTGATTAAGCCCATGAGTTATCGAGATAAATTGCTCATAGCCTGCTTACCTTTGGACCATAAGTAGTGCGTAACTAATAACTCCCCATAAACTTGGAAGTGAAACCCAAGGCTAATCTCCACATAGGAATAAAGGTGGATCGTGACACATCCAATGAGCCTTTCATACCATATCTCGACTTGTCAATTTTTTCAAGAATGCTGCCCATTCAATTTTCGTTTTAGGTTCTAGCCAAGTGCTATCATGAAACTCCTTAATGGGAACATTAATGTTGAAAAATGGTCTGTGAAATCTACTTTCCTTGCACTTGAAGTGGCTCATCACCCAAATATGTAACAATTATGCACATCCATTCAACCATCATTCCTCATTTTTTTTGCAGTGCTTCAAAGACCTGATTGTTTCTGCCAAAATGGCTGGTGCTACATTTATTTTGTGTTTAACCTGATCAATGGAGTTTATCATTGCAATCTGCATATAACCTAAAACCTTTGGAAATATGACCATTCCATAAATATCCAAAGTCATCATGTTCATGAATCTCTCATCTTTGAGATTTTTAGTAATATAATCTCGAAGAAAACTCTAAGGAATGTAAATGTTTCCTCCCTTTTGTTTTTTAATGTCCTCTGTCTTACAAATCACCATCATTCTAGAAAGTTTTTGACGGTAACCTATCTTGTTATTTCTAAATAACTTATTGAGGTTTGGAGTTTTAAGGTGTAACAATTCCAAGTATTCCTTAATAGTTGGGACCATATTTACCTTATTGAATACAAAGCATCTGTACGAAGGGTCCAAAATTGAATTATGGATCTTATCAGATTACTGTCCACCTTGATTGGAAGAAGTAATACAATGTCCCCATATTTTACTAGAAATGCTTCATGTTTAGATGAGCTCTATGACCCCCAAATGTTCTTTAAATTAGTTAGGTCATCTTGTGCAAGATCAAGGCAAACTCTTTCTACAAGAGTTAAGACATATCCAATCGATAGAAAGTCAATTTATGGTAGCTGAGTTGCTTATGATCTAGCCTTCAAATCATATAAGGACTCGCACTTGGCAGATTCAGACTTTGGCAGAGCTGCCATGGATGTTATTTGAAAGTTCCTTTTTTACCAAAAATAGTTATGTAGTAAGATATTCTAATGATGTCATGATGAAGTGAGTGCATGAAAAGGAAAAGAAAATAAAGTAAAATAGTTTAGAAAAATATAAAAATAATAATAAAAGTATACATCTTAAAGATAATAACCATAAAAATAAAAATATACATCTTGAAAAAGAAGAGATTTGTTCCTTCATGTGTCCCATCTTGGGTTATTTCTATACAAGGGTTGGCATGGCTCTATCCTAAAGTTGGCTTCTTAGGTGTTATTTACAAGCTGGGTTAGGCTATTTCATGAGTCTAAAAAAGTGACCAAAACATCACCCATTGAGGATGAGTAAGGCACCCTAATCCTCATCGATTATAGGCTTCAATTGGAAAAGTTTCAATTTGAGTGAGAGTGTTTCCCTTGCCATGGCTGAGGTTATTACCTCACGAAAGCTTTGGTACTCTACACCTTAAAAGTGTTTCACTAGCCCATGTGGAAGTTGACACCTCATGAAAGCATAGTTACTTAACCCCTTCCTAAAAATATGAGCCCGAGTTTAGGGTTTTATGATATGATTTACGTAGCACGTGCGAAGGAACAATCCATATCCTTTAAAATTTTCATTTGTATTTCAGAAAAAGAACAAACATTAGGAAAAGAACAATGTAATAAAAATTAAAACATAAACGAATGACCATTTTAAAACCAATTACAAGGAGCTATAGTATCATAAGACTAACTATGGCTCGACTCTCTAATATCCCCAAAGCAGTCACCTAATTGTCGTAATGTGCCAAATACAAATTCGGCCGCTAGACATAAAAGATAGGAGTCACCACTAATCTTTTTTAAAGGTATGATTAGATCGCCTATATGAATATATTATTTTTAAGGTTATCCTAAGCTTGACAAAGCCACCATAAAAGAATAGGTTATGGTCTATGTTTAGAACTAGATTTAGGAGTTCAGTTACATGTGAGGAAGGATCGGCACCCCCCATCATACCTATCACAAAGACAATACCTTATTAGCCTAATGTTGTACTAAAGGTCCTATGGCTTTAAAGGCCTTGATTTATTAATCAAATATTTAATTATCGAAAATATTTTCTAAGGACTTCTCCATCATGTTGGTGGAATTTCTGAGAAAATTTTTCTGACCTTAAGAGTATTTAAGGGAATCCATTTGCTCCTTAAATTGACTTCATCGTCGAATTCATTTTAATATTTTATGAAAAAATATAAATTTTATCTAAACATCAAATTTATTTATTTTAAATCAAAAATTGAAAATTGGAAATATTTTTCAAGGAATTCTCCATCATGCTAGTGGAATTTCGAGAAATATCTCCACACCTTAAGAATATTCAAATGAATCCATTTGCTCTATTAAAGTGACTACGTCGGATTTATTTTAGTATTTTATGTAGAGAAATAAAAAAATTTTGAATTTTTATTCCTATTTAGTTAGTCTTTTAATACCAAGTTATTAAAATTAATCGAAATTTTTAATATTGAAAATTATCGACTAAACTCTCCATCGTACCAGTGGAATTTAGGTGAAATTTTCTCACCTAGGAAATTCTTAGAAGTAAACCATTTACGATTTCTTTGAATTCCATCATAGAAAAAAATCTTAATTAATTTCAATTAAAATTTATTGTTAAAGTAAGACCAAATTATTATACAGCTTTTCTAAAGTGAATTATTAATAATATATTATAATTAATGATATTTATCCAAGTAAAACAATCACATAAGACAAATAAAAGAAATCCACATCAAACAATCATAACTGATTAATAAAAGTCAATTTACTCTAAAAAAATAAATTATTCAAAAAGAAATTCGATAATAATATAAAAGATATAACAGTATATGTTAGAAAATAAAAGAATATATATATATGTAATGAATAGTATATCAAAGCTAAAAAAAATTAAAAGTAAAAAAAAAAAAAGGAAACACATGGATTGGGACCCATGTAGATCCTATTGGGACCAGATTTTGGTTCATTTAAACTTTTTTTCATTCACTTGCCATCTTTTTTTTTAAGAAAATTTCAACACTTTTATAGCATTAAAACCAACGTCTAAAGATGGGAAATCCAGACATCACCAGAAACTTCAAGTTTCACAATTTCCCATCATCAAAGGCTAGAAATTCCAAAAAAAAAAATTTAGAAAATTTGATATTTCTAAATAATAAAAATTGGATAAAAGTGTAAAATTACCTTAAAAATAAACTCCTAGCTTCCTTCCAAACCCGAGACTCCCAAGATGACTTTTAAAAAAATTTTAATAGTATGTTTCATCTTGTTTTTGGTTTTTTCTTGTGTGTAGATTTGAAATTTTAGGTCTTATTTATAGGACTAGCCAAGGAGCAAAGAATTAATGATAAATCAAAATCCGTAATTCCCTTTCCAAAATTTTGGATTCAAGTCCCAAATTTTTAGTTTTCTAATCAATCCCATAATTTTAGCTCTGTCAACTCTAATTTTTATAGATTTTTGGTAATTTGGTTTCAATGGTCTTTAACCAATTTTCACCTCCATTTAATCTTCACAAATTTGGTCAGCAATTTCAACCTTTCTTTTTTAAAAAAAATAAAAATAAAAATTATCAGGATATGGGCTTTCTCATGACCCAACTTAAAAAGTGAATAAACCAATGACCTAAAATAATATTTAAGTTTGATCCTCCGCGTCCATACCCGAAAATCTAGTTATAAAACTCGATCGGTGTCTATAGTTCATGTAAATTAATGAGTATATTTAAACTATTAATGTTATAATGTATTAGTATTTTTAATTATATTGAATATTCTTATATAAAAATACATATAAATATTGCATTATCCATATCCTTATTTTTAGATTTGTTATGTCATGTCATACCTATATTGCATGTTTGTTTTTGTGCTCCATGGGTTGCATGTAGATGTTCTATTCACATAATTTGCAATATGTAGACATGAGTATGATGATTTTTCAAATATATAAAAAAAAAAAAAAAAAACTTAGAAAAAATAAACATATATGTATGATCAAATTGTATGATTAGTCCCTGTACTATAATGAAGTAATCGATTTAGTCTTTGTACCTTTATTTGACATATCCAACTCCTTATACAATATTTTTTTATCGATTCAATCCCATCATTAACTATGCTTATTGTTACAATCAATTTTGGCTAACTTGGCAGTTGACTGTGTAATCTTTTTTCAATTACTTATGACTTGTTATTGGCTAGGTCTCAAAATTAATTTTAAAATTTTTGTTGTATTATTGAAAATGATTCTTATAACAAAATTGGTTTCTGTTCCTTCTCAAATCCTTCTGAAATCAAAATTCATTCTCAATTCCTTCCTAAACCATTCTTCAATCCCTAACCTTATTACCTAAAACTGGTCAAATTGCTAGAAAATAAAAAAATCCCAAAGTAAACCCTAGATTTTTTAAACCTAACCAAAAATCCCAAAACACAAGCTTTTGTAAAAGAGGCATCGATTGTTCCAAAATGATAGAAAAAACCATGATTTGTTTCACTGCATGTGATTTATGGTTTTTTTTCAAATTTGATTTAGGTTTTAGGGTAAATTTTGATTTTACTAAGTAAAATATTATGGGTTTATACCTTGTTTTTATGGGTTTTTGGTAGTTGACTGGTGTTAACAAACATAGATTTTTCTGGTTGATTGGAATTTATAAATGTATATATTTATTTAATTAAAACTTTTTAATAAATTGTTAAGACATCTAACCTTCATTTGTGATTATAAAGGTGACCTTGTCTACGATTATTGTGGAGTAAAACTCCTCTAGTAAAATCAACTAGTAATTATAATCTTAGAAAAAGTTTTTTGGGTATAGCAGCTATTAGGTAATAAGCATATGAATAGTTGTTTTGAATGAAATTGGTTTAATAAAACAGTACCCATGCGTAAAAATCTGGTTTAATAAAAAAGTTATGGTTTATGCAGATTATGCGATGTGGATTTTTCTTTTGGCATGATATGCAAACCAATCAAGAACAAGTTAAAGAAGTGATTATTAAGTTAAAAAATGCTAAAAGATGTTTAAGAAGAGAATTCCATCTTGATAGAGGACAATAAAGTTTTGACAAGAATGGTTACTGAGTTAAACAATGAACATTAATGTACAAGTCATATGCATGCTAGGAACAAGAATAAAGAGTTCTTAGATGACATTGAAACATGAAAATAACGAGCTATAGGAAAAGTTGAAGAAAGCTGAGATAGATAAAATAAAGAAAGCAAATCTTTAATTGGCTATTTTTAGAGGTGGCAAAATGAACCCAAACCCAAAAATCAGCCTGAAAAAACTTGAGCCCAAACCCGAACCTAACCTGATTTGACCAAAAAGTTAATGGTCCGAACCCGAAATGGCCTGAACCCGAAATAGCCCGAACCCGAAATAACTCAAACCCAAAAGAACCTGAACCCGAAATGACCCAAACCCGAGCCCAACCCGAACCCAAACCCGAATTTAATACTAAAAATAAATATGAAGAAATTATAATTATATAATTTTTTATAAATCAAAAACTTTAATTATGAATTTTATTTTAATATTCTTTTAATAATTTAATTAAATATTAAA